>CAKNWT010286594.1:0-15563 GCA_932066315.1 Andricus coriarius | reverse complement strand
CCTCAAAAATAAAAAGTTTTTATTACGGATATTTTTTCATAGGATGCGTATTTTTTGAGATATTTCGATGTCTCAAGTTTAAAGAAACACCCAGTATATAGTATATACCCTCTTTCTTTCGCTTATATATTTAAAATAATGAATCTAGTTAGTTAAATGCGTAGATCATAAGTACTTAGAATGTTTTTCAGCTTTTTTTATAATAAATAAATTATGTTATTTTGGAAAAAACACGTAGTTCAATTTTTCACGAAATTCCCACTTTCATTTCCAGGAATAAATACCTTTTTGAAAAGAACTTTTTTCACGCTAATTTTTTTCTTGTACCAACACATTAGAAGAAGCCACAGTTCAATTTTTATCTAATTCTATCCAGGGAGACAAAAGTTATGATTTTTTAAATAAATATTGGCATTTTTCACCTCCATGCAATTTCAACAATTTTTTTTGTTTATTTAAATGTAATATTTAGCTATATAACTTATATGGTCTTTCAAACTAAGTATTCAAAAAGATATAAAAAAATTTTCAAGTAAAAATATTTAATACTTTGTGATTTACATCAATTTTTCACGCTGGGGTCGTCAACGACCCCATGTGCCAAGTACGTTACTCTAGGGAGGTGTGCCAAACAAGGGTTAATCACGTGACTTCCGTAAATTTCATGAATTCCATGAATTCCGTGAATTTCGTGAATTCCATGAAATCGGTGAATTCCTTAAATTTAATTAATTCCTTGAATTCCTTGAATTGATTTAGTTGTTGACAGATGATTCTCATTTCGTTTTAATACTGAATTAAGTCCTAAATCAAATCCTAGTTTTTACAGTGCACTTCTGATTATTTTAACCCGTGAGATTTCACTAGTTTATTTTAAGAGAACACAAAAGCCGCTAGTGGAAGCAAAATAATTAATTAAAAAATGTCAACGAGTATTTAATGGTTACCCTAATGAATTGGTCTACATTGAAAATCCGATTGATCCATTAGGTTGAAAAATAGAAGCATACATACACATTGCATTATAAATATTCTAGAAAAAAAATCGTTAGACTTAAAAGTTTGATTTTAAAATCAAATAATTTACCGAGATTTTCTTTTGCATATAGCTTATTTCCGATAATATTATTTTTAAAAAGAAAACTATGCGAGTTCAATGATTTTTTAAAAGTATTCATAATATAATATGGAATGTATAATATAATACCCGTGACGTATTACTTAACTTTGTTTAGAAGAAAAAACATACATTTAAAGTAAAATTTAATTTATTATTTCTTTATCTGGCCATAAAAATTTAATCTTTAATAGCTCTGTCAATATTACATAGTGTACTTTAAATTGTGAAATCAGTTTTAACGAATTTAATTACTAATTTTTTTTCCTGAAACTGTCTCACGAAACATAAATATCTCAGAATGACAAACTTTGCGTCTATGCGTCATTAGGTGACGACTATAGTATATATATATACTCTAATGGTGCACCAGAATATTCATTAGTTGAAATATTAACAAATTTCTTCATTAATATATAATCAGTTTCTCTGCACGCGGAGAGAATGAGGGTTATTTACACTCTGGTCTTCACATTGGCGGTCATCCTGAATTCTATTGGTGAATATAATTAAATATATCTGTCTCAGCGAATTAGTGTAATTGGACACTTATACTATTTATTCAAAAATTTTTGTCATTTCACGAACTGCTCAAGCGCTTTTAGACGGAGTTAATGCAATAGATCAGAGTTTCGCTATAGTCCAAGCGCCCTGTCCAATGTGGGGAAATAAATGCTACCTGGAATTTGACTTCAGATTATTGTAATGCTAGCATATAGAACAAAAAATTATATGTTTGCACCGAGAAAAAAGTATTCTTAATTTGAGAGGAAAATTCCTCTTCTTCAATCCTCTCAAATTTTCCTCTCCAAAGGAGAATATTCCGCTAGAAAATAGAGAATTTCCCTCTTTTTTTGAGAGGAGGGATGGCAAAAGGAAGACTTTTGTATTTTCATCTAGGATCGAGTATAATCCTCTAATTTGTAGAGGAATTAATCTCAGATTAGAACTTGCGCATGCGGAGTCAATCAAGCGTAATAACCTAACTTGTTTAGTGTCGGTCAGTTTTAAGTGAACCGGTGGATTTTTAAGGATGCAGTGATTTATAACATTTAAACAATGGATGAAGAGCTGATTTGGCTGTTAAAAAATTAGAACCTCGGCATGTGTGTGCAGTCGTTCGAAATAATAAAGTGTTTAGATTGTGCGTTTCTTTATGCACGTGGTGGACAAGTTGTATAATTTCTTCATTGCTATTATGTTCTTTCCTCTATTCTTGTACAACAAAACTCGCATGCATGTCTCCTTTATGTTTGTTTTTCTTCGTTTTCAGGGAGCAATGTATTAAGAATCGAAAAATTAAAAAGAATGGCAAATGCCCCTTCTACCAAAATTATAGAACCGGTTGGTGATTTGGCGGTTTTGTTAGAACAATTAGAGTCCGTAAGTTAAAAAGAAAACGTTTCGTCGCGGCGAATTTCAATAGATTATCGCAAATGTTCGCCTATCAAATAAGCAATAAAATAAAGTAGTGTACACGAATCTAGCGAATTTTTCCCGTGCTCCAAATCATATTTAGAAGAAGATGAAATATTCTCCAAATGATAGGATTGCATTTAAAACGGATTAGATGATCCTCTCCAATTGAGAGGATTTTTCCTCTTCCTTTTAGAGGGTCCTCTTGATTTGAGAATAATCCTCTACAAGAGAAAACAATTCTCTCAAATTAAGAGGAATACTTTTCATACCATATTGTAGAGGAGAAATTGCATGAAAATAAGAGGAATCCTCTTAAACGAAGAATATTTTTTTCTCGGTGTGCGACCACAGCATTAACGTGCATTAAGATTGGTTCATTTGTTCACTTGGAAAAAAATTGAAACCGCCCGAAAGAGCCTTTTTTGAAGTATGCAATTCTTCTTGCAATAATTGATTAAACTTTTATAAAATATGTCCCTCATCACCCTTAAGAAATCTGCTAAACTTCAGCTCAAAATAGTAATTAGTTTTCATAACAACTCATTTGTTATTAAAAATTGGACTATTTTTCAATGGAATTTCTACAGATTTGGCCGATAGGATCTCAACAAAAAGTGGGTTACTGTCCTCTACGGGAGATGTGCTATCAAGTACACTTAGTGGCAAAACGATTTTTCATTACTAAATTGCACAAAACTGTGTACAAAAAGAGGGTATGTTTTTTCGTCATAAACAAATAGAAAAACTTTGTCAATTTATAATTTATGGAATCGGGATAAAATTCATGCGATAAGTGCTATTTTTTTACAAATTTTCAAGAAGAAAAATTGCTGTGGTTGCGTAGGGGGGATCTGTGGCGGCGAAGTGGGGTAAGTCGCTGTCGCGTACGTATGCTCATTAGACAATATTTGAAGAATTTGCTACATTTTGTTTCGACAGATTTGTGTCCAGCACAGAAAGGTAGTCCAAATTACAAAAAAAAAAGAACATCTTGATACATAAATTTTTTGCTGGGATATTAAAACTGTTTGCAATTCGAACACGTGAATTCTATTCCGGCGCGAGCTCCTTGGCATGCCACAGCGGTTTTCCCCACCCCGCCTCCACTGACTGCGTCGATCCTTTTCTGTGAACTTTTTCTTCAAGCAGAGACGATTATAAACAATAAATTTAGAATGTATATCCTCGTGAATTTTATAACAGTTAGTAGAACTCTTTTTCTATATTTGATACAAAATTGAACTTCATAAAACGAAAAGTGACGCAGTTATTTCATTTG
Organism: Andricus coriarius; assembly: GCA_932066315.1. NCBI lineage: Eukaryota > Metazoa > Arthropoda > Insecta > Hymenoptera > Cynipidae > Andricus > Andricus coriarius. The sequence continues at coordinate 11,748 of CAKNWT010286594.1, read as the reverse complement.
TTATAAGAAGAAAACTTAACATCTTTTGTAAGCCATTTTTATGCTATTTAATTACTTAAAATCATTTTGCCGAATCTGTATAAATTTCGTTGAAAAATAGTCCATCTTTTAATACCATATGAGTTTTTATGAAAACTAATTATTATTTTCAGCTGAAATTTGGCACACTTCTTAAAGGTGATAAGGAACATATTTTCTGAAAGTTTGAAATCCGTTAATTAAGTATTTCAATAATAATTGCATATTTTTAAAAAATCACTTTCGGACGGTTGTAATTTTTTTCCAAGTAAACAAATGAACAACTCTTGAGAAAAATTGTTATACATGCTAGTACTACAAGAACCCGAAGCCAAATTTCAGGTAGCATTTATTTCCCGAACTGAGCCTTTTTTGGACAGGGCGCGTGGATTACTATCTGTCGAACTATTGTAGTAATTTTATGAAACGCCTAATGTACCATCGAGCATATTCAATACTTGTGTTATACTTGAATTAATATATGCGTATATTAAAATATGTTTTTGATGTTGAAATTAATCCATTTGTATTTCCTCTTGCAGAATTTAGTTTGCAGTCCGACAGACGTGGTTCAACTTTTGGCATACGACATCATTATATCTATCCTCGTACTCCAATCAGACCTTATTATCCTCCTGGAACACCCAGTAGTCTGCTTCAGCCATTAAAAGTGATAAATTACACATTTCGGGAGCGACATCATGAACTAGTAATGGACTCAAAATATAGAGTTCCTACAGAGTTTCGACGCTTACCAATAGACTACGATGTTAAAGTACAAGCAAACGCAATGGGTGACATCTTTCGAATTTATGATCATTTTAATATTCCTCATGATATTTATGATCCAACTGACACTAGACAGGTGTCAATAAACATGTTAAGCGGCCAAGTTAGAGAACTTACTCCAGCTGAGATACGGACATTGCATAGGAATCGACCGCAACAATAGTGTTGGGTAAGCAAAATATCTGACGTTAAGTTATATGGGTTTTACAGTAATTTACTAGGTATTTCACGTCCAAAATGTATTACATGACGAAATTTCCGGAAGATATGTAACCTGACTTTCGTAACTTAAACCAACTTTGCAGTGATAAGCAATTCAGAGAAAGTCACCAATATATATTAATTTAATCTATTATTTCTACACGTTTTTAAATAAAAAAGTTTTTGTTATTTTCGCTTTTATTGGTCCACCATTTTAGACATTAATATTAGGGGCGGAGAGTAACTATTACCGAGATCAATTTTATATGTACCTCAGGCTACAAATGTGCACACTAAAACATAAAACATCGAACTAAGTTGTATTTAATGAATCCGAACCTTATCTGAAACAAATCTCCATTAACTGTTAATGAGAAAATTGATTCGAGAAAGATTCTGCAAAACTTGAGATATTCGGCGTAAAAGTATTGTTATGTTAAATTAATACTTCAGAAATGTTTGACTGAAACATCCAAGATATTAAAGTCGTCCGAGTGCACGAAAATTCCATACGTTTATCAGCCACTACCTTTATTAGCCACTTGATCAAGGTTATAGTCAATTTCGTTCAAAATTTTGTCGACATCTTGTTCATTTCATGAAGCTTGTAGTCAATGTTTCTTGTCATATGTAAACTTGTGCAAAAATTATGATTACTAATATTTTGGTCACATGGTTGTAAAATAATGCTCTAAATTGTTTGGATATAGTAAAATGATTGATAAAAGTGCTGTCTCTTCTCCAAAAAAAAAAAACCTTTTACATGAGAAGGCTCTACGTTGCATACGTGCAGACATCTTACAATATCCACGGAATTTAACTTTCAACATATATCTAGATGTTAAGTGCTACATCCATTTTTCTCCGTGTAGAAAAATACTAAAATTTGTTTAAATTGAACCTGAAATGGTATTCATTTGGTATTTCTTTTATCGAGGGAAAGGTATTTGAAGCACGATCAACGTATCGAGGCACGATACTTCGTTTTCGTCCTTTGTACGGCGATTTTCTCGAAGGTTTTGTTATTAATTACTGATTCTTGACACGTTATATCATCGAAACATATTACTGAAGCTATAAGCTTAGCATGGGTCGCAAATAAGCGAGTGATACTACTATGTACAAAAAGTTTGGTTTGTGAACCAATTTTAATGGCAACTGCAATTAATAAAAGCATCAATATAACACTACTTGTATCTATTCATTTCCTAATTAATTAATTTGCGTAAAACGGGGACATAGAGGTATTTGGGGAAACTTTCAAATGTAGGTGAGGAAAACGAATGACTGAATGAGGAGAATTCAGAAAATCAAGCCGATGGAAATACAGTGACTGAAGAAGAAAATTTACAGGATAATCCATCACAGTAGTTTTTAATGAATTTAGTTAATAAATTAAGTGCAAATCCACTTTTTTCAATTCAATTTTTTATATTTATATTGGTCCTCAATGGGCTTAACCTGTTATTTGATTTCGTGTAGATCTCCATTATTATTTTTTTTGAAAATGTATACCTCGTTTTACGCGCAACTTTGAGAAATATCAAACTATCTAAGAAAAAAATTCACAAATTCAAAAAATTTGAACAGTTTAATGTTTTTTTTTACTCTAATTTAAAACTATAACTTAATATGTAAAACTTAATATGGGTGATTTTAAAAGCACTATTTACACCTGAACAAAGTGTAAATAAGTAACTTTCAACCAAGTAGTTGAATTTTCAATCGGAAAAAATGAATTTTCAATAAAAAAATTTAATAGTTCATATTGCAACCGAAAACGATTTTAATTTTAAATACAGAAACAGTGACATTTAAACAAAAAAGTCAAATTTTCAACAAATACATAATTTTTCATCAGATAGTTAAATTTCCAAGTATGAGGATTAATTTTCTACCAAAAAGAACGAATTTTTAACAAAATATATGAATTTTCAACGACATTGTTCCATTTTCAATTCAAAAAGGTACAGTTCAAACAAAAAAAGGAATAGTTGAATTTTTAATTGAAAGAATTAATTTTCAACCAAAAAATAAACGAATTCTCCAAAAAATCGTTAAATTTTAAAATAAATTCTGAACTAAAAGTCGAAAATGTTAATGTTTAAAAAAGAGGTTAATTATCAATCGAAAAAAATTAGTTTTTTACCGGACAGTTGCATTTTTAACCAAAAATGATTACGTTTCTGCAAAAAGAGATGAATTTTTAAACAAAAAAGACGAATTTTCGACACAATAGTTGAATCTATAAAAAAGATTCGGTCAAGAAAGAAGAAAAATGTCAATCAAAGTATTGAATTTTCAAGAACGATTTTCCAAAAGGATGCCTTTTTAACAAAATTGTTGAATTTTCAGCAAAACAATTACATTATCAATTACAAGGTTCAAATCCAGGATAATCCTGATGCTAAGTGTAGCTATGAAGATTGGAGAAGTCATCAAACTAACTTACTAATTGGGAAACACTGAAATCGATTTAGTGATAATTCAATTAGATTCCTAATGACACTTAATTCATGATCAACTTGTATTTTGGCATCTATAATTCAACATCAAATGCGAGAGCAAATGTGATTTTCACATTGAAATATTTTAATGATGTATAGAAATTATAATAATTAATAAATGATTATATATTTATTGAAAATAATTTTTATCTTTCTAATTTAGTGTATGTCATTTCGGAGGTTTTGCACCTTCAATTCAAATTGAAAAAGCTGAAAGAATCCATAATAATTGTCATATAGGTTTCCACGTAGACTTTACTAGAAGGTTCAAGTTCCTAAGGCTAAATAAAAATAAATAATGTTTTACGTTTTTTTTTAAGTAAAAGTCTCATGTAAAATAGAGCAATTTCATTTTAAAATATCTTTTTTACTGGGATTGTGAATAATTTTGTAAATCCTATAGATTTAAGATTTCGAAAGATGTGATTTTCACGTTGCTTGAAAGCTTGTAGATTCTTTAGCGAGAGTTTTTGTTAATTTAAAACGTTACGTGTTGATAGTTAGATGTGCGCAATGAAAAAAGCATCACGCAGGGGAGGTGGGGTGTTTAAAGTTTCTGAAAAATGTTTCACGTACTTTGTAGATGGTCCCAAAAGAATATACTTTAATTTTGGTTCATAAATTGTCATTCATCTTGCTCTTTTTGGATGATTTTCAGTATTATTGTTCTCCCATTAATAAAATATAAAAATAATTGTATATAATTTAGTTCTCGATCGTTCTCGCTCGTACTGCGATAATCTCGTTTAATTGAGACGAGACGAGAATTAGAATATTAAGACGAGAATCATTCTCGTTCGCGTCCACTTCTCGCTCGTCTCGCTCGGTATGCAACTCTAGTTAAAAGAATTTGTTTGAAATCGTATTTTTTATGGTAGCAATACCTTAAAGCTACATTTTCATATCCATTCAAAATAAAGACATTTGTGATCAAACTATTTTTTATCATATTTAAGAAAGGCATATATTTCATTATATTCATGGTTCAACTACAAAAAATGTCAACTTTATTATTTATCATTACCTAAGACCGAAAAGTCGCCTGTCACGCTGTGACACCGTCTCATTGGAAATTGATTTTCTCGGAACAGAATAACTTTTTTCGATCAAACATTTTTCTACCGTGTTCATCAACTCTACATCTCGCTGACGCATCACCATCTAAAAACAATGAAAATTATCATTTTTGTCACGATTTCAGGACGCTTTTCAGATTCCATGAAATTTTAGCCTCAAAACTAAAACCTAATTTTCTCAGAACTGAATGAATTTTTTTGTCATACTTTTTCACCCTGAAATAACAGCATTTCAAGAACGGATCATCAGTTTATTTTTTAATTGAGTATTTTATTTCTTATCAATGGTCGGCTTAGGGAGTGGATCGATACTTCCCTAGCTACTCGTGGGAACAAAATGGGGACAAAACAATTTGAAGCGTATGTGAGGAGTAAGGAAGGGAGTTGGATGCGGTGAAGGTGCTCGTGATGAGCTTAAAGAGGGAGGCAAGAAAGGATATGGAAAAGATGAAACAGCACATGGAGGAAAGCACCGAGCTCTTTGCAGAGTTTCATTCCATACTAGAGAAGATTGATGGCTTCGCTTGATAAAAGATCAATAATTATGTTCTTAGCAATCAACAAATTCAGAGATTGGCTATTTTTCAACGAATAGGCTAAATTTGCTTACAAAATCAACTAAGTATGCCCTTTCAGTGTCTATTTTCTATGAAGCTTTGCAAATTCCCAAAAAATATTAATTCTTTAAACAATTTTCATGAACACATGCATAGTTTGGCTATTATCCAACAAATATTCTCAATTTGTTTACGAAACTAACAAAGAATGTCTTACCGAGAACTCTTTGCTGCGATACTTTGCAAATTCACAAGAATGATGAAGTATTTAAACAATGTTCATAAAAAAATTTAGGGTTTCGCTACTTTCGTAGGAATAACCTCAATTTTTGTTCACGTAATTGACAGAGAATGTCTTGGCGAATGGGCCTCTTCAACTTTCAATATGAGGTGAAGACTTGGGCCAGATGTTACTCTCTAGAAGTAAACTTCTTCCACTTGGGCTTTGGCGAAATTTGGATACAAACATGAAGATCGCTAAAGATACGCTACGATTCATGGAGAAACTGTTGACTCTCTGTGACCCAACCCCGCCTCGTGATCGAACCTTTGGACCCTTTCCGTAAACGGCCTATTCATGTTATGTAATCAACCACACACTGAACACGGGACGCATTCTGTCTTGCCTATTCAATCTTCTTGTTCAGTTTGTGCGAGCGTCTTTTGGCCTTTGATCCATCGTCGGCTTTACCCGTGAATTTGAATCAGCTAAACTTCTCGCTGTTCTATAAACTGGAAAACTGATTGTTCAGAAGTCGGACTCTACCGAGATATACTCACGAAGGGAGGCATCCATTTCAGTCAGATCTTGGGGCTTAGGCGGATCCTGGATGTTAATTTTTCCTTGTCTTTAAATCGATATCATCTCTCAGAGAGTGCCTGCTTGCGGCGACTGGTCTTAATTACGCTTCCTCCGCTTTACCTGCGGCTTGTTCTTGCAGACGTTGAGGTCGCGTTCTGCATACATATCCAGTTTCCGACAGGTTAGCAGCGCAATCTCGCAACGAACGTAGTGATACGTGCGGCCGTTCCATTAAAACTGTTTTTAGCACACCGAACGATTTGAACTGTATCTACAACTGGGTTTGTCGGCCTCACGGTCGTTCCCACGAATAGATAGGGAAACGGTTCGTTTACCTTTCAGGAGCCTAGCATGCAAGGGTAAGTTTGCATACTGTGGAAGTTCATCCATTTAGCTTTCGGCACGGTTGATACGCTTCAGCTTGAAGACTTTTCCATCAGGACCATCCCTGGATAATTGTCCGCGATTGCTTATCAAGTATCGTAACCGTATTCGGCAGAAACCCTTGATACAGGGATCCTCTATCCGCAACCTCGGAATGCGGCCGGTGGCTTTGTCATAGGCTTGATTAAGCCACGCCCCTAAGGCTTGGAGAGAAAGATCTTTGAGGCTCATTGGTGTGTTTTTATCAACTTTGCTTCGCACACATGCATCTACTCGATCCTGGAAGATCTCGTGAACAACTCAAAAGCACTTGTAGTGGGTATGCAAAAATATCTTTCAAGTACTAAAACTTATTCATTTCTATTTCCTATTATAGAAATAAGTTTGCAGTCCGACGGCTATGGCATACGTATCGTACCTAGCCCTGATAGAAGTGTTCATCCTAGCATTGCCAAACCTACCAACGACCTTATTCTTCCAGATATCCAGATATCTCAGAAACGTCCGCTTCCAGTTTCTTTACACGCACCAATAAACCGCATAATTTTTGTGAAGTGCAACCGCCGAGTGTGACATCATTCAAACTACATATAATTTTCCATGGGAAAAACATGAGGGTTCCAAATATACTCCTGCGACGGTCATTGATTGCCCTTGTGCCTTATTAATTGTCATTGCAAGAGCAAGACGAACAGGGAACTAGAGTCTGTTGAATTTAAAAGGCATATCAGAAGGAATTAAGGGAATTTTTGGGATGAAAACATCTGCATTTGCCGATTTTCCTGACAAAATCGTGGCTTGAATGATGTTTGGGTGCAAATTTTTGGCGATCAGGCAAGTTCCATTGCATAATTTTGGCGGTCTTAAGTTTCTTAGCATTATTATTGGTGATCCTACTTTCAAAAATAATTGATGCGACGGTATTCCTGATGGTTCAAGCAATTTGTCAAGCTCTGCACGGTAGTTTACTGCTTGTTCTTGATCAATGACGTTGTTAATGGACTCGTAGATTGATACAGCCCTTGTTAATTTGTTCTGAATGGCTATGTTGAGGTAGGTCACTTGGTCTTTTCGGAGTGCTAAAATCGGTCTTTCTCGAAGCCACTCATGATTTTTGTAATAAGCACTAATGTCATAGAAGACGCTGTAAACGACATCATCTACCAATTCAGCCATGTTGCAGAAGTTCTCTGGAAATGTTACTGAGAAATTGCCCGGCGTATTCATAAATGTTCCTTCTCCAATTTGCAATAGCTGCTGCGAAAATTCTTGGGAGTCCGTATCACCTTGCAGCCGCACGCGCATATTTTTTGACAGTGTCAATTTTTCAACTCGCCGAATCCTTGAATAATTGTTTGTAAAGATCTATTTTTATTTTTTGTCGACTATATGAACGCTGTTAATTTGAATTTTAACAAAACGGGTTTGAAGAGACAATGAATTAAGAGATATTGATTGAGTTAGAGGGTTAAATATCTCTAAATACGTTTACTTCGATATATGTATCTGATGAACTGAAGAGCGTGAGAAGATGCGATGTTCAATAATTTCTATGAAGGCGTACAAAGCGTCAGCAGTCCAGTCTGAAATCTGTGTAATGAAATAAATTAGTGAAATTTTTGTAGGGATAGTTTCATATTCCGAGTAATGTTGTGGAGATCTCACGTTTCTTTCGTGAATTCCCTTCATATTTCGAGTTCGCAATTTTGATTTTAAAGAATGTGTAACTCTACTTTTTCCCAATTAAATATTTAATCAGGAGGTCTCTCTAAAGAGCGCACACGAACCCTAATCGGAATAAATGAATTTTTAAACAAATGATTTGAACGATAAAAATAAATAGATTTTTGGGCTCCAGTCTTCGATTGGGATAAAGGCGAACCAATTTAACTACAGTGAGTGAGAGACGGTAAAGATACACGGAATCTATATTCCAAACGGTAAAGGGAAACTCAGTCAAAAGGGTATCCGAGGATAAGATAATCAAAAATATTAAAAGTCTCGATAGTAATAGTCACAATAAAAATAAAATAAGATGCAACGAAAGATAAAAGACATGAAAACAGGTAAAAGATAAATCAGAATTTAAGAAGCAACATTAGGGTCGGCAAAAACTACTAGCTCAGTCTGAACTTGATTTGGTAGAGGGTGGGCTTACGTAATTACAAAAGCTCATGTTTTAATCAAAGTACTTAACAACAGTTTATTCCACAACTAAGAGAAATTTAACAAAAGGGCATACCCAAAGGGCTGCAAGAGAAAACAACAAAATTATGATTTATAAAATATACAAACAATTCAAACATAGGTAAGAGGGGATTGGACAACATTAAATCGCAAGAAGGGGTAAAATTCATAAAATAACTAGAAAATTGAAGGAGTGATTGCAATTAAACAAATTGAAAGGGTCAAGCATAGGGAAGGTACGATAACAGAATTAGAGATGCACGCCGAGATGAGAATTTTTCGTATGTCGCATGATATTGCCCGTGTTCGAGATATTTTTGTTACCCTGTATCTACATGGGCGCTCTTTATCCGTGCACTCTCCGTGTCTCTCGGTTGATCGCAGTTGATCGGAGCTCGGAGTGCAGGCGGCCAACTGTTTTGGTTACTGTGCGCGGAGATCAAATGTCCCTAGGCGGCCACTTATGATTCGCAAGATGGCTGTCGCCGCGCCAGTTTTTAAAGCAAAACGTTGCGTTTTTGCAAAATAGATGCAAAATTGAACCAGGCTTCACTGCGGGTTGCGATAAAAAATTCAATTTTCAGTTTAAAAATAAAAAATATCATCCTTCCAAGATACTAAGTTTACGGGTACACAATTCTTGCTCTTTCATTCTGCAAAACTTGTTTCTAACTTATACTACAGGTTATGATTACAAGTCACTATTTTGCAAAAACTTGAAGTTTTCCCTTCAAACAATTGAAAACTGGCGTGGCGACAGTCATCTTGCGAACCAGTAGTGGCCGCCTAGGGAAATTTCATCTCCGTGCAAAGTAACCAAAACGATTGGCCGCCTGCGCTCCGAGCTCCGATCAACCGAGAAACACGGATAGTGCACGGATACAGAGCGCCCATGTAGATGCAGGGTTGACGAGAATTTCGGTTTTCAATTGTTTGATCTCGTCCTGTCCCGACTGGAATATGCAAGCAAGATCGGGCAATATTCTGGATGACGTTTAGAGATTGACATTTGGCAACACTTTTCAAAATAATGGAACAGAATTCAGAAAATATCGACATAGAATCAAATGAAGAACAAGAAGGCCGTAAAAGATCATTGGAAGCTTCGAGCTCATCAGAGTAATGATTTTACGTATATATTAAATCAATTGAAAAAATAAATTAACTTTACGAAACTAACCCCTTAATTTATAACATATTAGGTATGAACATTGTAAAAGAAGCAAGTCTGAGAGAGCAGAAAAACTAAAAAATATATTTGAATATGGTATTGCTGCTCAAAAAGAAAAATATGCGAATTGTAAATTGTGCAAAAAATCAAAGGATGAGGAGCGAATAATTAAAATGAAATATTCGAATACCAGCGGTTTAATGAGACATTTGAAAAGTTATCATAAAGAAGTGCACGAGGATATTTATGGACCATTATCGTCATCATCAAAATCCAAAAAATCGAAGGTTTATTGCTTTATTTTTTCATAGTCAATTGCCTATTTTACAATAAAAAAAATGTAGGTCACATACAATTGTTTAAAGCAATTCCATAAAACTGTTTCACTGTTAGTTTCTTTCACGAAATATGAATATACTCAACGTTTTTTAACGTTCCTGGGCTCATCTTGAAGATAAATTACCAGTCAATTTTTTATTTTTTCTAACAAAAATTGTATAAGACCGAATCCATTTAAAATCAGGCAAGTTCTACACGTCAAGTTGCAGAATTTCTGACCGGTGAAATATTTTTGTTAGAGGAAATTAGACAAGTATTTTTCCGATTTAAGAAAAGTAAATTTTTAACGTAGCTACGAGTATTTAAATTTTGGCGTCTATTCTAACAAAAAATACAACTATTCTTTTTGAACTTTTATAGTTATAGACCTTATTCAGATGTACTAACTTTTTTCAGAGTATGGTGAGTTTTACTGACTTTGTTCAGAATTTGTTGAAAAATTTGAAGAAAGTTAAAAATTAACAAAATGACAGAGATTTGTTTGAAAATATATAAAGTCGATTTTCACAAAAAAACCGGACTTATACATATATATATATATATATATATATATATATATAATATTATAATATATAATAATAAAATAATAATAATAATAAATATATAATATTATTATAATATAACATATTTTTGGTTTCGGTTTCGATTCCTTTGGAATAGAACTGAACGGCCTATGACAAAGCCACCGAACGCGTCCTCGGGTTGCGGATAGAGGGTCCCTGAACCAAGGCTGACAACTGAGGCGTGACAACTGTGCCAAAAGCTGAATGGCACCTGGGTGAGGTGTCTCAAACGGTGATTCTGGGATACCGGGCGACCTCTCAGAGTATGCAGCCTTATCCTTGCATGCGGGGCTCTACAATGACGGACGTAAACTTTTCCCTAGCTGCTCGTGGGAACAACAATGACAACACCAAACATAGTTGTAGTAAGTGCGGTTCAAAACAATCGAACGCGCAGGACTCCCGACAGTGGGTCGGACAACAATGCCGACTATCCCATAGGGGGGGGGGGGGGGCGCGCCAATCAGGACGAGGTCAATGCGATTGACCGGCAGAATCTCGTTACTTTTAAGTGGACGGATCGACTCAGGGACGACATGCTGGAGTGCTATGATACCAGTATGACCCCTGAACGAAAAGGTTACATGGAACGACTGCATACTGTGTGGTGCGAGAAACACCCAGAGCTCTCGCATTTTTCGCATCATCGTCTGCGAAACCGTGCCGAGGAACTCCGAAAATGGGGTTATATAAGCAGAGCGCCTACTCAATCGCAGCCAGAAGAAGCCGGCAACAGAGAAAGAGAGGCGGGACTCAGACCAACCGCGAGCAGACATCCAATAGAGGAAGAGCGACGCTTCAGGTCCCGGAGAAACATCAACATTCAGGTTTCTCTTAAGCCTAAAGATCTGGCTGAACTGGATGACGAGCTTCGTGGAGATTTTTCCGAAAAACCTGACCTCTGGACTATTAATTGTAGTGTGTATAATGCAGCGAAAGCTTTGGCAGATGCAAGCCGCAAAACAAAATCAACGGTTGATCATAAGACCAAAAGACGAATGCATCAACTCAGCACAAAGATAGGCTGGGCAAAGATAGCTGCGGATCTGTCATCACACACTTAACAAGTCAAAGCTACTGACCATCAGGCAGCATATTGTTGACAGAATACGAGTACTATCTAACGCTAGGAGAAGTCTAGAGCGGAAAGAAAG
>CAKNWT010286593.1:0-10529 GCA_932066315.1 Andricus coriarius | reverse complement strand
GTTTATCAAAGGCTGACTGGATTCGACAAATCCTTCAAAAGTTAGCGAGTCCACAAAATTCAGGTAACCATACATACAGACAGACAGACAGACAGACAGACATACAGACAGACAGACACCGACAAAATTTTATGATTTTCGGAATCTGTGAGTGCCGAAACGTAAAGATCCGTTAAAAACCAGACACCGAAAATTTGGACGAATACATTACACTCTCATGAATGAGAATGTAAAAATTGTGCACAGGCCCATACCCAGTGAAGTGGAGTCGTATGACGGTATATGTCTTAAATGATACTTTAGCAGCGAGGTTGACCGCGGCCTTACAAGACAATAATAATAGTAATAATAATAATACCTTAAAAGTAACTTTTAAATTAATTTTAAATTTTTCAGGTCTACTCTCGTAATTTTCCTTAATCTGATTGCTTTTCACTCAAAATTTGTATACTGAAGAGTTTACATATGTCCAAAATTAAAAATCAGATTGGCTTCAAATTAAAATTGCATATAATTTTTTAGTTCTCAATGTTTGCAAATTGGATATTTTTTTATATTTATTTTTTTTTATATTCTCAATTTGGATATGTACAAAACTGAATCATGATACGATTTCTACAACATATACTAAATTCGAGAATCCATTGCAATTCCATGACTTTTCCCTGACCACTTTTTCATCTTTCAGGTATAAAATCAACCTTGCACCTAGGTCCTAGCTAGAAAATAAATAATGTTAATGCAAAAAAAAGGTTTCTTTTGAAAACGTATTTTCAACAAAATATTTGAATTTTGACCTAAAACGTGTAAAAATTTGTAACCAATAAAATAAATTTACAACGACATAGTTAAATTTTCAACTATGAAAATTACATATCTATTAAAACAGATCAATTTTCGACAAAAAATGGAATAATTAAATTTCCAACAACAAAAAGACAACTAATTTTCATCCAAAGAAATAAATGTTCAACCAATAAGATATATCTTCATATAAAAAAAATGAATTTGCAACCAAAGGGATGAATTAGTCAACAACAAAATAGTTAAATTTCAACTAAAGAAGACCAATGTTCAAACAGACATGAAATAATTAAATTTTCAGTTAAAAAAAATTAATTTTCAACCACAAAAAAAGTTTTTAACATATTACTTAAATTTTTAACCAAGGAGATTATCTCGCGGATTATCAATTCCTTTTCGATGTTTCAGCTACATTATACTTAAAGTAGCTTTAACTAATTAACCTAATTATTACTTAAATAAATAATAATTTTTTACCAAAAAAGATACCCAAAGAGGCGAATAAAAAACCAAAAACAATGAACTTTAACCAAAATTGTTGAATTTTCAACAAAGTGATAAAATTAACTTCAAATTGAGTTTATCGAAAATTCCCTGACTCTTTGAGGTTTTTCCTGACATTCCCTGACTTTTCCTTGATCATTCCGAACAGCCAGAATTTTTTTCTATTAGCTAATTATCAAACCTGCATTCATTCTAAGCTGAATACGAAAGTACATTAATTTCTTTAAATTTGGATTGATTGGTTAAATTTGTTTCTTTTTAAAAATCTTGAGTACATGAAACTTTGTTTTACCATCAAATTTGTTTTTTTTTTTCAAAAAAAAGATAATTTGTTTCTTCATTTAAAAAATCACTCGTTTCCAATAATATGATTGAGTAACATAAAAGAATTGAGAATTGCGGAGCTAAATTTGATTTCAGATTTAAAAATACAAAAAAATGTGTTAATTTTCAAGTTTAGTGCCATTTTTCATTTCTCAGAAGAGACAATTATAGGAAATTTGTAATTTAAAAGAAATTTCAAATGTGAATACTCAGAATTTTTCAGAAGATTAATGGTTCAATTGACTGAAAGGAGATAATAAAATTCTTTTCAGAGTGACATAATGACTAAATAATGACCGGATTACGAGAGCGATTCACTTTCCGTATAACATTGTATCCATATGCCTCTTAAATAACTGTTACAAAATTTTAATTTGAAAACACTGATGTCGTCACAAGATAAATCAGTCTCGTTAGATTTTTTAAATAGTGTATATCTTTTTTGTCGCATTTTAATTTCAAAACCGTTTTAAAATTATTAAATTAGGAACTCCTCCGCCTTAATTTGAAATCAAAGCAGGGAAAGCTAAACAGTGCTTCAAAGAATTTAAACTAAATGAATTAATTATAATAAAATATTTATTATTTTTAACAATTCGATGGTCACTATGTAGGATTGTTACAGTTATTTAACAATTGAAGGCATTATTATCAAAATTTAAAAAAAAGTTACTGATACTAGAAAGGTTCCTTTTCCCTCTTAAATATTGTTATTTGTTTATAAAAAAATATGTATATGTATTTCAAATGCTTTTATTAACGATGCATGTAGTATCACCATTTCCATTAGATTATCACATGAACTTGAAGCATCATCTACTTTTCACACTATGGATATTAAACTGATCCATCCAGCCACACGAAAAAAATAATTTACTTAATCCTTTGTAAACTAATCCTCTAGAAAGTTTTTTTGCTTCTCCTAAAAAATTTGGTTGATTGGATTTGGGACCGTTTAACTTTCCCCGCTTCAATGATGCTACTTGAATATTTCGTTTCAGAATGAATCGATTTGGAACATTTCGGTTCAAAATTATTCACTTATAGACTAGAATGAAGACTCGTTCCTGATTTAAAGTTGACAGTATACAATTTTCAAATGTATAAATAAAAAAGGTTTCACCTACAAGTCGCTTTAATTCCTGACAATCAACAAAAATCTTTCATTTAAAATGTATTCAAATTTTTTATCTTAATTTAAAATACTTAATTTTTGCACACACTTCATTGTACAATTTTAATTATAAAGAAACTTTCAAAGTTACTTTAAATAATTAAAACCTTTGTAAAAATTACACAAATTATAATGCTACAGCTTCCGAAAATACTTTCCATAGATTTGTTAAAACAACAGCTAAGATAAATTACGAATGCAAAACACAGATATTTATATTGAAAGTACAAGGAAACACTTGCCCATAAAAAAATTAACGATCACCAGCGAAAACAAAATATCATGAGAGTATAACTATTGCGTTAACACCTCAACTAACTTTTCAGTCTCAAGTGAAGGGTTGAACCTAATATATTTGATTTACGATGTCCGGAAGAGTCGTAAAGCTCTTCCCAACAACTAGAAATCAGCTCAGGAACTTCATAACTCTATAAGGCTTAGAGCCAGCTCGGAAACTTCCACTTCCTAAAGTAAAACCTCTACGACCCTAAAATAGATCCGAGAAACAACATTTACAGGTAATCATAGTGCACTTGCACGACAGTTCCTGGGAAACTTCTAAGTTTGCTGCCAGTACTTTGCAGACTCTCACAGAAACGTAAAATGCGTTTTCTACACCAAGAAGAGAAAAGAAGCAAGCGTCTTCTTCTTCTTTCGCAGCAAGAGAGAATTCGACGATGTAACAATGCTGTATTAAAGCTTCCCACGTTTTTTAATTCTTGCTACTTCTCACTCGATTTATGCGAGTTTGCTGGGGCGGACTTGATTCATCAAGGTAATAATTACAAATTAATTATGACTCATGGGATTCGAATCGAGGCTGAATTTCATGAACGGAAGCCGTTCCTCCTTCAACATTTTTTATTTTATAAATGAAGTGAAATTGCTAAGTAAAAGATGGATTAGGAATTAAACTTCAATGGGTTGAAAGTCGGAATAGGAGCATTTGAAAGTTGACTGCCTAGAAAGTTAATCGTGATTAAACGTGGAATCATTCAAATCTTAAGGATTTCAAGTTTAAATTATAATTAATTTAAAATGGTTTATTTACAAATTTGGATGACTAACCAGTCCGAATACTTAAAATTTACATGTTTACCATTTGGATTTCTATCAATTTTGTTATTCACAAAAGATTCCTTTTCACTAGAGGTGAACAGTAGGGAGGTGCAAAAAAAACTATTTTTAAATTTTTCAGTCGTCTGACCTTGATCATTAAATCCAGAGTCTCGGAACTGTTTTGTCACTTTCCTGTTTTGTCTCTCTCCTGTTTCTCTCTCAGTTTTGTCACGCCTCAGTAAACACCGCACATCATCCCGCAGCTCCACCCACCAATCCCCGCCGCGTAGCATCAATTCTCGGAAACACTAAATCCAGAATCACTAAATCCAGATTCGACTGTATTTAAAAAAATATATTTACAGGTCGCTCAAAACCCTTGTATGTAAAAATTGGTGTTTTCATGAGTTTTTTATTTTTCAATTACAGATATATTAAAGCTATAATTCTGTTTTCTGCTTGAAATGGTTAGAAAATCTATGGCAAATTTTTTTTTATTTTTTAAGATTAAAAAAATATATTGGGTGTACAGGTCATAAAAGTTGCAAATTTTTCAGCAAAGTTTAGATACAAGATCACATTTATAACCCTAATCATTCAGTACACCAACGAAGATTACAAAAGTGGAAAAATCTTTGTGTATTCATTTGCAGATCCAAATATATACGTAATTTTTTTTAAGGATGTAAAACTTGAATTCCTTTTAATTTGAATGTTTTTTTGTGTACCGAACACATAAATACTGCAAAATAATTTTTTTACTAATTATCCAGTATGTTTGAACACTACCAGCCTCTTACTTTACCATACACTGCTCGTAAAATAGTACCTGAGAAAATAATCAGTAACAACTTGTATTAAACAAGGACTGATAAAGTTTTAGAGAGCAGAACTAGTTTACAATACGTATTTACCATTTTATTGCATCTTGTTTATACTTATATACTTAAAACAAAAAAATAAAAGACGTTTATAAACTCGTCTACTTCATCCAGTGCAGTTCGAGTAGCTCCTTTCTGTTTTCCTGAGCTGTAAAGAGATCCCGTCACGTAAACAGGTGAAGGTACTCTGTACGTAACCAGATCTGTACGTTACACCAATATTAACAGGGGGCAGAAAAGGTGCAACAAAAACCTTTTATTATACATTGTCAACCATCCCAGTGATTTTCATGGCTCGCTACTTCAGTATTTTGTCGCGCTCTTTATCTAATCTTTTCTTCAATGACTCCAGAAAACCTCGCAAGCAGACATCAGCTTTATCACGATTCTTGTCGCACTCTTTTAGACTCTTATCGTTTGTCTTCTAAAGAGGAATTTTCTAGGAAATGAGAGATTTTTAGGTTTGTTAATGAGGACACTGCATCGAAGAAATTATTTGTCTAACGGTCCACTTGATACGTTACTTAAATTTGGTTTCGTGTCGGGTTTCTCTTCTTGAAACGCTTGTTTACCTAACCGAGAAAAAAGAAAGAGAAAGATTGTGTGTTTGCAGTGAAAAAAACGGGTTTTTTTTTAGAGGTAGGAAGTTTTCGTGGACATAAGTCATTAGTTTTTTGTTCAAATGATTTACATTCAAGGGATCTTGTTCTCCCTATATCATCTAGTTTATTTTTGTTCTTTAAAAGTGCAGTATTTCCCTCTGTATTTCTGAATGTTTCCTCTGTTTCTCTCTTGTTCTGTCCAGTATGAAAGAATCTGCATTTTTTTAAACAATTCGAATTTGGAAAAAATTACAGTCTGAGACAATGTTTCTGTGAAAAATTCAAATGAATATGGCTCAATTTCACATAATTTAAGCTTTTACTTCTTCAATGTTTATTGCAGACTGTATACGTTTTTAAATATATATCGTTCTTTTCATCACTTCTTCGGACGCAATTTACTTTAATGGTACCATTTCTTGACAAATAGTAAGTCTCAAGTAAACATTTTCAATTTCAAATAGTTTTACTAGCCAATTTTAAAGAATAATAACTGTCTACCGTTACGGAACTTTCCGTATAGGACAAAACCCTTTCCCAGCTCATTCAGGGCTAACGTTACGGAAAATTTCGTAATAGTAGTCCTATGGCGCTACACTTGACCGATTAGTTTTACGGAAAATTCCGTAATGCTAGTTAGGGCCTTAAATTTAAAGATTTTCTAATTTTTGAAGTTTTAAATTTAATTTATTGTTTTGAATTTAAAGAATTTATAATAATTGATCTTTCAAGCTGATAAAATGTCGAAGTTAAGGGCATGTGATACTTCAATCGGGTTTAGTTCCCCCGGGTTTTTGTCCACAAAACTTAAAATTTTTAAAAACTGAATTCGGAGATGCTATAAAATAGAATAACGGACGTCCCTGAACTCTTTTTTAAGGGATAAAAGCAAAAAAATATATTCTGCTAAATAAAATTTTTCTGTATATGCACTATTTGGAGGTTAGGATCGGTTGTCAAGTCTCTGTCATTCCGATAATGTCGGTATCTGTTGTAACGAGTGGCATGGAGTGCGTTCTAACGAGCATAAATTGAATTATTTATGAAACATATTTTTTGGATTAACAAAAAGCAAGCTTAGTTACGGGACATTAGTTACTATGTTTTATTACTTGTCCTAAGTTTTCGACCAAAAATATTGTGTAGTTTGGAAGCAAAGCTGCAGGGTGAATTGTAACACACATAACCTCAAAATACACACATATAATCAAATTAAGCAAAATGAATTTTTTTAAATTATTCCGCAACAGATGAGTTCGGGGACTTCCGTTAGCATGTTCGATATCATTCTCCAAATTTTCAAGGCAAAATCTTTATTATTGTAGGAAAAAAGCCGGGGAAACTCGGGCAAACACTGCTAAAATCGATAATTTTACAAGTATCACATGCCCTTAACAAAATTAATGTAAAGCGTTTGAAATTAAATAATTGTACACAGAAACTTGAATAACTTTATATCCCCAGGCGGAAAAATTATATATATTTTATACATAGTGGAATAAATGATATATACTATTTCCGACTATGTATAATTTTGTCGCCTAGGTAATATTACATTTAAGTATGTATAGAAAAATGGTAAAATTTCAAATTTGCGAGCCTCAATATTAGGGAAATTTTAAATGTTTAACCTCTTGTTAACCTACAATTTAAATTGTACAATTTTAAAGGCCCTAATTAAAATACTGAAAAGGAATCAATCTGAAAGTATATAATATGTTGGATGCTTCTTTCTGCTTCTAAGTCATTACTGTTCAAATATAACCATTCAAATTCAAGATTATCCCATTTTGATAGCTTTGAGTTGAAAATTGATCAATTTAAAACGTAATTTTGGTAAAATGTACAATAGAGGCATATGCTTAAGCATAGCAAATGATTAAACTAATAACTTTCATTTTTAGGCCACTCTTGAACTGATTACTCAACCGGGATTATATCTACCCATCAATCTGATTAAAGAAAGTGATTGATTATCATAAATATAGATTTGAATGGACTAATAGAAATCAATCAGTTTCTCAATCGGATTTTCCACTCAACTCATAAAATCTTGGTCTATCAGCAAAGGGGCAGCAGGTATGTGTCAGTCCCTCTCCAAAGAGAGTATCTAAGGCACGATAATAATGTCAGAACTGTCAGAAGGGTGTGACAGCACCTTTGCGACGCTTAGCCTTTCCCTTTTATCGGGCGAATCGTCGAAACTCGAAAGGACGGTGAGAAAGTGAGTAGAGTAGATCTCTTTCTGGCAACTGGATTGCTGCGGTCTATGGAATTGATTGGCAGCCCATGAGCCCTCAACTTATACGTCACTACCCGTGCAGAAATTTCGAAAGGGCTCTAGTGGGGCCCCGACTAATTTTCCCTATCTCTGATCGGGCTCTAGTGAGGAAAACTAATCGGGCCCCCCAGCTAGAACGTAACGCTATGGCCATAGGGGCCCTACTAGATTTTCTAGTAGGGTTCTAGTGGGGGTCGCCCGCCTACAACCCGATTAAAGAGAAGGGCCCCTGTGTTTGATTTAAGTTTTTCGGATAAATAATATTCTGCACTAACATTCAAATTAGGAGTATTTTACAATTGATTTAATATTAATAATGATGTAATATGATAATATAACATTATTAATTATTATTATTATCGACAGCAGCTCGGAGCTTCCATCCTCCTTCCTAGTCCTTGGCGTTGGGACGAATAGTTTTCAATTCCGTGAGGCGCACTTTCTCATTGATATTTTGGCCCGTTGAATCTTTACGTGTGTTGGAACAAGCAGCTGAAATAATAATAGTACACTAAAAGTGCCAATTGCTTAATTATAATTGATTTATGTTGATTTTTGTACGTACCGCGATTTTTGTACATTTACTTATTTGACATTTTTTGTATTATAATATAGGAGGATATTATTTTTATGTTGTGTTATTATTAGATTATATTTACTGTTAAATTATTCGTACAAATAACATCTGTTAAATTATTAATACAATATTTACCTTCTACGTGGTCTTCGGAGGGAGCGCCTCCAAAAATCATAACCTCACTCTCATCGCATTCTTGTTCGATCTTTGCATTAAGCGGAACTTTTTGCTCCAAAATCGTCTCTGCTCTTGCAGTCACCTTTCCTCTTCCAACGCGGAGAAGAATAATTGTCAAACACATTACAAAATCGAATCACGAAATAAAAACACACCACTTGAAAGCTCTGGCGAAGCACTGAACCACTGAACAGATGTACTTGACATAACCTCTTTAACTTTAACTTACACAGACGTGCCTGGTTCCGAAGAAAATGTTCAATAGTGCCCTAAATCAAGTTTTCGGAACAAAAGCGTTTACATACACACAAAAAACAACTATTTCTGCATACTAAAACCGTCAAAAACCTCAAAATTAATACTTTAGGCTTTAGTCAATGAGAATATGATTTTAGGAATTTTCTGGTCGGGGCCCCACTAGATACAGTTAGATTCGCCATACCTATAGGAAGCATGGAATTTTTCACTAGAACCTGATAGGGCCCCATCAGTTTTTTCTAGACTAGATATTCTGATAGGGGCCCCTTCAGAACCCAACTTCGAATAGGGAAAGATGGGGAAATTTCTGCACGGGTAACTTGACAGAAATTGAATCAAAGTACGGCATATATAGCATATCCAGATATCAAAAATCACACGCAGAATCGTTCATCTCGCTTTAATTGGTGTACAAGATTGCGCAGGAATACAAAACTACAATTTAGAGAAGCTATTCTTTTATTAAAAGATATATCTCCTTAATTAGAGATAGAGAGAAACTAATGGGTTTTAGCAGGTACGTGTGAATTTATGATTATCTGCATAAATCTGTTTTCGCACTTAAGTTAATGAAATTCCAGGAAATTTTTGTTTTATAATAAATTATTTGAAAGTGAATAGTGTGGACTGTGGATTCTTGGGTGCATCAGAGGGAGTGTTCGGAACGCAGGAGTTTACGTGAATGCCGCTTGAACCGCAGAGTAACCTCGCTGAAAAGGTTATGTTATGGCGTTTGCGGTGCAGAACGACGTAAACACGTTAACAGCTATTAAACGCCCGAAAGTTTGCGACAAAAGTACAGAAGTCGTGTCGACACACTTTCTTAGTTTCCAAGCAATGTAGTCTCCAATAGCTAACATCGAGAATGAAATTGCTGTTCTTACAGGAATCACAGCGGTTCAGTAGTTGAATTTCAGGTAAAAAAAGTTGATTTACTTTCCAAAAAGAGGAGATTTTAAAAGAGGATTTAATTTATTATTAAAAACTTGTAATATCATATGTGTATCGCTCGGATATTGAACGAAACTAAAGTACACCTTAAAATAGAAACGCGTTTCTTTAGCAAGTTTTCTAGTTATTTTTGTGTTTACATTTTTTTTAGTTACCTCTGAAAACTCGGTTGAACGCTTCAGCACTGTCTACTGATAAAAGTACATAAGAAATAAATTTAAGAATGTCAAAGTTTGAAAAATAGATTAATAAAAGAATTGATTTTGATTCCTTATTCTCAGCAAATTTTTTCTAGTTTATTCTTTTCAGTAGAGAAACCTGAGTTCTTGAAAGTATTTTTCTAAGTAAGCCAGAAAGAAATAATTTGAAAAACCCGGAAATGACTGATTGAAAAACCTAATTCCTCTCTTTTGTTTCCTTGGACTTTTAAATTGGTGTCTTATGTATTTTTATCAGTTGAAAGATTTTACATGTTCAAAACAATTTTTAATGACAGCTAAAAAAATTATAGTGTAAAAACTGAAATTAAAATAATTATTATTCATGAAAATAACAAAATTACGATAGTAACCATTTTTTCATATACATAGTTTGCTAACGTGTAAAGCTAAGCCATATAACAATCAACCCAAAATAAATAATACTTTATTAGAGGATCCTAATATGTGCTACTTTTTTGCTTATTATTTTCGATTTCCAAAATGTTGTTTCTACAACGCCGTTTGACGTATTTTATTGCATATTATGATGTTTTTTTTTAGAAAGTTCATTCTTTTTGGTTGAAAAGTCTACTATTATATTTTTGGTTAACAATTTTATTATTTCGTTGAATATGTAATTTTCGTTGAAAATGTAATTTTCGTTGAAAATGTAATTTTCGTTGAAAATGTAATTATATTGTTCCAAATTCAAGAATTTTGTTCAAAGTCACCCAGTT
>CAKNWT010286589.1:0-11237 GCA_932066315.1 Andricus coriarius | reverse complement strand
TCCCCTTATTTTTCGTCACATTCTCTATTTCTTCCCCTCTCACATCCCGTCACTTTTATACTTCCCATCACCTTATTTCCCCTACTTCCTCTCCCATCACCTCCCATATTTCCTATCACCTTATTTCGCCTACTTTTTCTTCGGTCACTTCGCCTACTTCCCTTCCTCTCTTTTTCCAGCACTTCCCCTACTTCCCCTCCCCTAATTTTTCCTTACTTGCTATGCTTCCCTTTCCCTTATTTTCTCTTACTTTACTTACCTTTCGCTCCCTCATTTCCCCTAATTTTACGCACCTTTACTCTCCTCGTTACTCCTACTTACTCTCTTCTTATTCAACTACTACCACTCCTTCCATTCCCACATGCTGCCTCTACTTCCTCTTCCCCTATTTTTCCTCACTCTCCTACTTCCCCTCTTATAATTTCTACACATTTCCTCTACCTCTCTTCCTCTCATTTTATAGCCCTTCTTCTATTTCCCATCCCCTCATTTCCCTTACTTCTCCTCTCCTTATTTCCTCTCAAGTCCCCTACTTTTCCTCTGCTCAATTCCGATCACTTTTTCTACTTTTTCTACTTCCTTCTGATACTTTAACATTCGCTTTACCTCACGTCTTCAACTTCTTTCTCATCTATTTCCTCCTCTCCTCACTTTCCTAGCCAACAACTGTATCCCCTTACTTCCCACTACTCATTTCCCCTTTCTTTTTCTAGACTCCACGTTTCCTCCCTTCTTCTTCTTTATTCATAATGTGTCCCCTGAGGGTTTACATGACTTCCATTTCCTCCAATCCTTCCATCTACATATTTTATAAAAACTTATCTTTACTATTTACATTTATTTACATATATTTACAAATCGTCTTATATCTAGATCCTTATTTCTATTTCTTGACGCAAGCGCAATTTGGTACTTGTTAGCGAACGAGTGAGCGAATGATCGAAATCGAGTGTGCAAGCGAGAGAGAGAGAGAACGGAAACCCAAACGCAAACGCATCTTCATCTACTTAAGCTATTACATAAACCTTACTTACAATCTTTACGCTTCTAATTTAAGTGACTTCCGTTTCCTTTTTCTTTCACTTCTCTTGTACCTCTATTTTACCGATTTCTCTGCATCCATTCTTTCATTCTTTCTCATTCGCTCCCCTAGCCCCCTCTAACTCCTTCATCCACTCTTCTCCCAAACCATCCTCTCCTAAAATCTTTACCACATTCTCTTGCCAGCTTCCTTTATCTTCCATTCCTCTCCGACATCCTTCCCATACATGCTCCCATGTTTCCTCTTCCCATTCACAGATTCTGCACTTTCTGTTCTCTTTCTTTTCCCAATACATACCTGCCCTCATCTCGTTTCCCAATCTAAACCTTGCTATTCTGGTCCATCTTTTCTCTCCCCATCCCTTTTCTAAATACTTTGGTAATCCTTCCTTTTTTATCACTTTATACCACTTATTATATTTTGATTCCTCAATCATCCCCCATCTTTCTATTATTTGTCTTTCCCTCTCCCTTTTTTCCACTTCCTCATATTTTACTCCAGTCCTGTCTTCTATACCTTTAGCCTTAAAGAACTCCCTCCTTTCTTCTTCCCATCTTGATAATTCCATCGCCCACCCTCTCCTTTCTTCTATCTCCATCAAACACTTTCTCGCTAACTCCCCTCCCCTTCCCTCCCATAGCTTCTTCTCAAAATTCCATGCCCTTTTTCCCGCTCTAGTACTTAACGTTTCCCTTTGCGCTTCTTCTCTCACCATATATCCCGGCGTCCTCCAGTCTACCCCTAGCGTCCATCTTATATACCTTTCTTGTAAACTCTCAATCTCTTTTCTTTCTTTCCATCCCCATATCTCTGCTCCATAACCTAACACTGGCCATACCAGCGTATCAAATAACCACATTCTCCTTCTCCAATTTTTTTTTAACCTTCTTTTTCCTATTCCCCATATCTGTTTTATTACCCGTGCTGCTTTTTTTATCCTTTCTCTTATATGAGCTCTATGATCTCCATTTGTTTGCAAGATATATCCCAGATACTTAAACTCTTTAACTTCTTCTAATTTTATTCCCTTCCATCTCCCCGTCCATTCTTTCTTTCTTCCCCCTCCTTTTCTGAACCTCATTATCTTTGTCTTTTCTACATTTAAATTTAACTTTTTCCCATCTAAGTATTTCTCTAATCCAGTAATTAAGCCCGCCATCCCTTCTTCATCCTCTGCCATCAACACTATATCGTCCGCGTATGCCAGTGTATATATCTTTCGATCCCTATCCTAACTCCTCCCCACCCTTTTCTCTTCATTTCTTCTTCCAAGTCTGATATTAATATATTAAATAAAAGTGGGCTCAGAGGACACCCTTGCCTCACGCCTCTCACCAACCAGAAACTATCTCCTACATGCTCTCCTATTTTTACCTTGCTTTTTGTCTCTCTAAAAATTTCCGATACTCTCTTTATTAATCCCTCTCGTATCCCCTTTTTCACCATAACTTTTTCAATCTCGCCTCGGTCTAATGAGTCAAACGCCGCCTTTAAGTCCACGAACATTGCTATCATTGCCCCTTTATCCCTTTTAATCCTCTTATTTACTAGATAGTTCAGAACATATATGTTGTCCATCACTCCCATCCCTTTCCTAAACCCTGTCTGATTCGGAGGTACTATCTTTTTTTCCTCAACTTCTTTCTTTAACCTCTCCGATAAAACAGTCACATAAACTTTATACAATGTTGGCATTAGTGTCACTCCTCTATAATCCTTAACCTCCTCCCCTTTGCCTTTCTTCACTATTGGTATCACTATTCCTTCTTTCCATAACTCTGGCCACCCCTCTCCTCTCCATACTCTATTGCACATTAACCATGCCCATTCCTCTAATTCCGTCCCCCCATATTTCCAGACTTCATTTGGAATCTCATCTATGCCCGGAGCCTTTCCATCTTTCATCATCCGTAATACCTTGATTATTTCCTCCCTTGTAATGTCCTCCTCCTCATCTGATTCCCTCCCATCTTTTCCTCCTTTTCTAACTTTCCTCTCTACCCCTCCTAGCAATTCCATAAAATATTGTTTCCATTCTACCATAAAAATATCCTGATTTACTCTTTTCCTTCTTCTTCTCTCTTTATTTACTACCTTCCAAACCTCCTCTTCCGTTCTAGCCTTCTCCGCTTCTTCTTCAAACCATTTATTTTCCTCCTCTCTTTTTTGCTCACACAACTCAGTATATTCCTTCTTTATTCTCCTATATTCTTCTCCACTACTTGTTTCTTTTCTCCATTTTCTTAATTGCCTTCTAACTTCCTTCTTCTTCTGTTTACATTCCGCATCCCAACCACTTCTATCCCCTCCTTCACTAGTCTCTTTTTTGCTCGTGCACTCTAATGCTCGTTTTATTTCTCCTATCGTTGTTTCCATTTCCTTGTTTACATTCCCTTCCCCCATTTTGATAATGCCCACTTTTGCTTTAAACTGTTCTTTACCTTCCCTTGACCAATCCCCTCTTCCTGCTCTTTTTACCTTTGCTTCCTTATTATCCTTATCGTTATTATCCCTTTCTCCCTCTACTGTCACTACTAATGGAAAATGATCCGAGTCTACATAGTCCCCTACCTCTAGTTTCTTAACTTTTTCCCTTACCTCGTCGTCCACTACTACATAATCAATTACCGTTCCCCTATTTCCTCCTGAACGTGTATATTCCCCTTCCTCATCCCCCTCTATACTTCCGTTTAGGATAAACCATCCCATCTCCCCTAGGCTCTTCAACAGTTTCTTTCCCTCCCCATTTATTATCTTGTCTTTGGATTTCCTTCCTCGGTCTCCACCCCATTCCCTTCCTCCTCTATCTCCTGTTCTCGCATTAAAATCTCCTCCTATTATAAGTCTAATCTCTTGCTTATTTTCTTCCATCAGTTCTCTCATCTCCTCTGATTTATCTTGCATATCCCCGTTCACATAGATCCCCACTATCTTCCATCTCTCTCCTCCCATATTTAACTCTTCTACTATTAACCCTTCTTTGTATTCTTTCATCTCCTTTTTATCCTTCTCTGTTATACATTCTTTCCTTACTCCTATCACCATTCCTCCCATTGCTCTGCCTTTTTTATTCTTTCTCTTTGCATTCTGAACTTGCCATTTGTAACCTCTTGGTAATCTTCCCCTTACTCTTTCCCATCCCTTTTCATCTAGCCACGTCTCCATCATTACTATTATATCCCATTGTGTCAAATTTTTCATAAACTCCCTATCCTTTCTTTCTAAGCCTGCTATATTCCAGTAGCATATCCTCCAATCTTCCCTACTTTCGTTTCTCGTCTCTTTTTGTTTCCTACTATTTTTTATCACGTCTTCAACTTCTTCCTCATCTATTTCCTCCTCTCCTCACTTTCCTAGCCAACAACTGTATCCCCTTACTTCCCACTACTCATTTCCCCTCTCTTTTTCTAGACCCCACGTTTCCTCCCTTCTTATTTTCCCCATTTCTTCTACTTCTTATACACACACTTCTCCCACTTTTTCTCACCTCATTTCCCATTACTTCTCCTAGTTCCCATCCCTTCACTTCACCTACTTCCCTACCCAACATTTCTCCCAAGTTATCCTACCTCCCCTTTCTTCATTTTCCCTACTCCTTTCCTTACTTCTTATACTTCCCCTCCTCTGATTTTCCCTACTCCACCTACTTTCCCTACATTTCCCACCCTTAATCCCCCTCACTTTCCCTTCCCTAATTAACCCTCACTCCCCCTTCCCTGACTTTCCATCACTTCCCATACTTGCCATCATCTTATTTCACTTACTTCCTCTCTCATCACCTCCCATACTTCTCGTCCCATTATTTCCTCTCACTTCCCTTACTTCTCCATGATTTTACCTCACTTCGCCCAACTCCCTTCCTCTCTTTTCTCAGCACTTCCCCTCCCCTAATTTCCCCTTACTGGCCATGCTTTCCCTTCCCTTATTTTCTTTCACTTAACTTACCTTTCCATCCCAAATTTCTCCTAACTATATGCACTTTTCCTCTCCTCGTTACTCCTACTTACTCTCTTCTGAATTTCCCTATTTCCACTCCTTTTATTCCTCCACGCTACCTCTACTTCCTATTCTCTTATTTTTTCTCAACCCCCTACTTTTCCTCTTATAATTTCATCTCACTTCCTATACCTCTCTTCCTCTCTTCCTCTCATTTTCTAGCCCTTCCCCTATTTTCTATCCCTTTATTTCCCTTACTTCTCCTTCCATTATTTCCCCTCACTTCCTTTACTTTCTCTCTTCTTATTTCCCATCACTTTTTCTACTCTCTCTACGACCCATCATTTCCCCTCACTTCCCTTTTCTTCTCAATAATTTTACCACACTTCGCCTAACTCCCCTTCTTTCATTTCCCAGCACTACCCTTATTTTCCTATGCTTCCCCTTTCTTTATTTCGCATTGCTTCACTCACATTCCCTTCCCTTATTTCTCCTCATTTTCTGCAATTTTCCTCTCCTCATTCCTCTTACTTCCTCTCTCTCTTATTTTCCCTAGTTCCTCTCCTTCCATCCCCCCTCATTTTCTCTACTTCCTCTTTCTTCATTTCTCCTCACTCCTCTACTTCCCCTCCCATCATTTTTCCTCACTTCCTCTACCTCCCTCCCTCTCTTTTCCTAGCACTTCCCTTACTTTCCATCCCATTATTTCCTCTACTTCTCATCTCCTCATTTTCCGTCACACATCATTTTCATTATTAAATCTTTTAAAATTGTGAAATTTCGTATTGAAAGCCTTAATACTTAGTTTTCATTTTAATAACTTTAGATTTAAACAATCTAAATAGTTTTCTTTAAATTTTAATCAGTTTTAAATTTAATGATTTTAAATTTAAATATTCCTGATTGCTTGGTTTCGATCAAGACAATAATTTCAGCTTAGAATTATGCAATTTCAAACACTGAAATCATATTATAGTTTTTCCCTTACAGAATTCCTAATTTCGAAATTAAAATTAAAATATTCGAATTTTGAAATGTATAATTAACAATTTACAAATTCTTAATTTTTGAAACAAATCAAATTTATGTAAAATAATCGAAACGTTTTTTCAATTTTCCATTGGAAATTGCTTTTTATTTTGAACTGTATTTTGGTATAATTAAAATTTAAAGGATTATAATTCAAAATTTTTCCGTTTTGAACAATTTTAACTCTTTTCTAATGATATTGTTCAATTTTCAAAATTTTAGTCTCAAATTTTGCAATTTGGAGAGCTTCTGAATTTTAATGTTTAATGCTAATTTTTCAAATTTTACCTTTCATAAGTTATAATTTTGTATTTAAAATTGAAATGTTTGAACTTTGAAAAGTATCACTAACAATTTGAAAATTCTTTTTTTTTTATAATTTAATCAAAATAATCGAAATTTTTTTCCATTTGAAATTTCTTTGTTTTAACTTCTTGTTTCAGAGTAATTCAATTTTGTAGGTTTATAATTAATCAATTTTCCATTTTGAACGGTGGAAATTAACGAAAAATATTCAATTTTTAACTTTTTAAAATTGTCCTATTTTCGAAATTTTAATCTTCGACTCAGTAAAACTCCCGAAAAAGGAAATATCTGAAATAGGAAGTTCCCGCAAAAATAATTGCCGAAAACTTAAAATTTCTAAATTGGAAAATTTTCAAAGAAGAAAATTCCTGACCCTGTAAAACTCCCGAAAAAGAAAATATTAGAAATAGAAAATTCCCGAAATGATAAAATTGGTGTCAATTTAAACTTCCTGAATTGAATAATTCCCAAAATTAGAAAATTGCCGAAAATTTAAAATTCCCAAATTCCAAGATTTCCAAAAATATATAAAATATAAATGCGTAGAAAAATCCCCAAAAATAAAATCCCTAACGCTGCGAAACTCCCACAAAAAGATAATATTGGAAATTGGAAATTCCCGAAATGATAGAATCGCTGACAATTTAAACTTCACAAATTGTAAAATTGCGAGGAAAATTCCCAAAAAATAAAATTCTTGACTCTCTAAACCTCCCGAAAAAGAAAATATTTGAAATAGAACATTCCCGAAATAAGAAAATTGCCGAGAATTTAAAATTCCCCGAAATTAGAAAATTTCTGAAAATTTTAAATTCCCGATTCGGAAAATATTCGAATAACAAAATTCCCGAGAGTGTATAATATTATAAATTCAAACATCAATAAAATTGTTGAAAATTTAAACTTCCCAAATTGGAAAATTACCCAAAAATAAAATTCCTGAAGCTGTAAAACTCCCAAAAAAGAAAATATTGGAAAAAGAAAATTCCCGAAATGATCGATAAAGTTGGTCACAATTCAAACTTCCCGAATTGGAACATTCCCGAATAAGAAAATATTCAAAATAGATAATTTTCGAATTTCGGAAATTGCCGACAATTTAAAATTCTTGAACTAAAAAAAATCCTGACACTGAAGAATTGCAGAAAAAGAAAATTTCCAAAATTATGAAACTCTTGAAACTTTAAAATTCCCAAACTGGAAAGTTCCCGAAAGATTATAAAATTACCAAATTTGAAAATTCCTGGGAACGACTGAAAAATTCTGAAAAATATAATTCCTGATGCTGTAAAACTCCTGAAAACGAAAAATTCCCGAAAACTGAATTCCCGGGATTGAAAAATTCCCGAAATAGAAAACATTCGAAACAGAAAATTTTGAAATTAGAAAATTTTATGGCCGACAACTTAAAATTTCTCAATAATGAAAATCCCACTAGTTTATGATTTCAAAAGAAGAAAATATTCGAAATATAATAATTTCCGAAAAAGAAAATACTCGAAAGAGAATAATTTTCGAAAAGGAAAATATTTGAAATACAAAAATTTCCGAAAAAGAAAATATTTGAAATAGAAAAATTTCCGAAATCGAAAATATTCGAAATAGAAAAATTTCTGAAACAATAAAATTGCTGACAAGTTAAAATTCAAACTTTCTGAATTAGTAAATTCCCGATTGCTTACAATATTACCGAATTAAGAAATTCCAAGAGACAATCCCGCAAAATAAAATTCCTATGCTCTGAAATACCAAAAAAACAAAATTCAAAAAATTGGAAAAAAATTGAAAAAAATAGAATTCCCATAGCTGTAAAACTCCAAGAAAAGAAAATATTCGAAATAGAAAATTTCGAAACTTTTATTTGATGAATCTATTTTTATTTTATTATTTATTTGTTATTTAAACAAATTTTTAATTGGTTTGTTTCTTGTATTTATTTATTTATTTATTTTTTTATTTATGTTGTTGAATTCAACTCTTTTTGATTAAAAATTTTAATCTTCTCTGATTGAATGGTTCTATGGTTAAACATGTATTTTATGTATTTTGTTGAAAATTCGTCTTTTTTGTAGAAATTAATATTCTTGGATAAAAATGTTTTATTGTTGTTGTTGAAAATTCAACTATTTCCATTAAAGATTCATCATTTTAGTTGAAAATTAAAGCTCAAAATTGATCAGTTTAGTTGAAAATGAATTTTTTAACTGAACATTTAACAATTCCTTTTTCAGTTGAAAATTCATCTTTTTCAGTTGAAAATTCAACTATTTCTTAAAAACATGTATTTTTTAGTTGAAAATTCAACTACTTGGTTTAAAATTAATTTATTTTGCTAAAAATCGTATTCTTTCGTAAAAGTAGTCTTCTTGGTTGAAAATTCATCTTCTTGGTTTAAAATTGAACTATTTCTTCAGCATCCAATTATTTTGTTGAAATTCGTCTTTCTTGGTTGAATTCTACTCTTTTGTTAAATAGAAATTTATTTTTTTGGTCCAAGATGCATAATCTCAGTTGACATTTTTTAACTTGGTTAAACATTCACCTATTTTGTTGAAAATCTGTTCTTTTTGTTAAAAATAATTTTTTTCAATTAAAATTTTAAACGGTCCATTTAAGGCCTAAAAAAATTCCTTTTTAATTAAAAGCTTAACTTCTTATGAAGTTGAAATTTGAACTCCTTTGTTTAAAATTCTTATTTTGTTTTGCTTTAAAATTCAACTACTTGATTGAAAGTTGAACTCTTTTGTTGAACATTTTTTGTTTGAAGATTTATCATTTTAGTTGCAAATTAATCTCCTTTGGTAGAAATTTCATTTCTTTGGTTCAAAACCCAACTATTTTTTATTCAACGCTACTTTTTAGCTGGTTAAAATATTAACCCAATAGATCAATAATGAAAAAACCAAATAAATAAACTACTCAATAAAATATAACACATAAAATTCTAAACTTTTATTATTCTGAAATTATTGACATTTTCACTATAATCGTTAAAAATTTCAAAGTTTAAAATTATTCTATATACATATAAAAAGTTAAACTTTAAAGGACTTCGATCTCTGAAATCCCTACCGTCTGCAGCCGGATTTTTGTTAGAAGCGCTCGCATTCGCCTGAAAATTTGGCCAGAGGAGTGAAAAACTGCAGAAAAAACTCCTGAGCGCAGCTGCTGACCGACAGACTAGTTTATCTAATTGGTATAATCGATTTAATACCATTACGAAAGGCCTGAGCTCTAAAAAATAACAGATTTCTTTTATTCACCTGAAAAATAAACTGCAAACTAAAAATAAAAAAAATAATAATTAAAAAAATGCATAAATTAAAATAAATTTTCAGGAAACTTACGCTTCTGAAACCACGCTGCAAATATTGTTATGGATTGAGTGTGCAATTCTAAATTGATCTGTTTGAGAATCGCAGAATTTTTTTACCAGGCTTTTCGATAAAAGATACATCGCGGCATCATCTCGACAGCTTCGGAATTTCTCAATATCTTTATGGACATCATATTTTAAGTACTCGGAGGCATAATAATCTATTAATGGATTCGGCTTATGATATAAACCTTCGGTTTTGCAAACTGATTTGTACGTATTTGAAGTAAGAATCTGGAAAATAGGTTCCTGTATTTCCCTGGGTGGAGGGGGTTGACCCAAAATTTTGCCAGAATAACCTGTTCATTATAAAATCAAGGCATGAGTGTTAAAATCGTTACCTCTGTGTGAAAAGGTCCTTAATCCGAACAAGGTGGTCAAAATTTTAAAAAAATCGACAACAATCATTTGGTGATTGTGAATTCTCTTTTGTTAAAGCTCCTTTGGCTTTTACGAAAACGTTATGTTAAACCTCTATGTTAAAATGTCTTATATCCGAACAAGGTGGTCAACATTTAAAAAAAATCGACAACTGTCATTTGATGATTGTGAATGCTCTTTCGTTAAAGCTCCTTTGGCTTTTGCGTACACGTTATGTTCAACACTATAATATCAAACGCATATTATATTTATTTCTATACCTCAACCTGGGATTGCTTATTCAGATATTGCAATATAAACTACAAATGTTATTCATCATGATTACTTTAATATTTGTTTCTTATTTTGCAATTAATTTTATTCTACTAGCCTTAAAAATGTATCATTTCAATAAATTTAAATTATTACAATTCATAATGTTCAATGGTATTGAAACATACGTATTTTCATTGTCTTGTTTTTATAATTGAAAAAAAGTGCGCATCCTACTAGAAAAAGCAATTTTGTTATTTAACATTTTATTGCAACTTGTGTCATTTTTTCATAAATTTCATTTATTTTCAATGTCATTTTTTACGATTTAAACTAAAAATACGCATCCTAGCGTATAGTGGATTTGAGCAAATTTGTAGATATAATATAGGCGAAAAATTTTGTTAAATAAAATATTATTGTAGCTTGTGTACTTTTTCTAAAAAGATTCTTTTTTTTTTTAATATCTTTCTATAACAAGAGTTTATAAAAAATTTCTAGATTTTTTTTTTGTGAAACAACTTTTGTCTTTTTATTTTTTTTCGTATGTTGTGTCCTTTTCCCAAAAGTTTAATTTGTTTTATTTTTAATTCTGTTTTTTACGATTAAAATAAAGTGTACTTGTTCTATCTGAAAATTATTCATAACAAATTTGTCGATCCATTCTGATTGAACAACATTTGTCTATTAATTTTTTATTCGTACCTTGTACCGTTTTATAAAAAATGAAATTTTTTATCTTTAATGTAATTTTTTACGACTAAAACAAAAACTATGCGTCCTATCGAAAAATTACACTGGTTTACAAAAAAAAAAAAAGGTGATGACTATTTGACAAGACCACTTTATCCTTATGTATTTTGACGCGCTGAATATGAATCCGAGGTCTATTTACCTCCATCACGTCAGGTTCAA
>CAKNWT010286582.1:0-10255 GCA_932066315.1 Andricus coriarius | reverse complement strand
TGGGCGACTTGATAAACTTGGAATTTATAAATAAATTTGCAGAGGGCCTAATTTGAAAATTTCAGAATTCCAAATTGATGGTTTTTTTATTTAATGCGGGATGAGTTGATAAATTTATAATGTATCATTTCAAAATTTTCAAATTAGAATTTGAAAGTTATAATTTCACATTGTATAAATTTACAAAATTTGCATACAGTCATAAATTGGTTTATCTATAAAATTGGTGCATTTGCAGATGCTGCCTGCAAAAACTATTTCAATATTTTGTAGTCAATTTTATTCACATTTTTTATTTTTGTTTCTCAATTGAAAACTGCCTGGACTCGCGGTCGATCGCGAGTGGCAATATGTGGTTCGGACTTCAGAGTATCGGAGCGCGAATTTGACAGCTGGTCTGTATGACGTGTTTGCTTTGCTGCTTACAACTACAGTCTTATGGTCTTCACATAAACAGGACATCTCAATTTTATACCCTGTTTTTTCTATTTCGCGACGTATTTCTGCTGAGAACGCTTCTATGATGTCGCCGTTCAAATGCTGTCGTCTGCTGTCCGCAAGATTTCTCCCTTTCCGAAACTTGTTCTTTTCCGCAAAAATATTGATTTCCTCAGCAAAAGGTTTCATTTTTCTAAGCTTTATTGATGCGAAGACCTCGCAAAACCCCGAATATTTGACAAGTTTTCTTTCTTTCTTTGTCAAATACTTGGGAAAAATATATATTGAGTCAGTGCCGTACCTATAAAAAAAATTCAAAGTCGGATTTAACCAACACCCTTAACGAGTCAACGAATCGGTTATTTTCAGAAGTTTTAAATGAAGATTCTTTCGAAAATGAAAAGGCAAAAAGAAGAAAATCAAAGTCACGATATATTGAAATTTTTAACGCCCCTCGAAGTACGTGACGAGGCTGTCGATTTCAAAAAGAATTTGATTCCAGAAAAATCGCGTGAAAAATACAATCGCACGCATACCGTTTTTATGCAATAGGAAGAAGAAAACCAGTGTAAATTTTCTTTTTCCGGGTAGCTTTATTTTATAAATGCGTTGGTTTTGAGTTCCTCAAAAATAAAATGCGTGGAAACTTTTACAGAAATGTAGAAGATCAGTCCTTGGCGAAGGAGCTAACGCTTGTTTTCCTCAAATCAACCGGAATTAATTTAAACACAGGGTATTATTTTCGCGTGCCAGGTCGGTATCATTTCCACCTTAGCATACCGTGGCACTTTACGTCAAGAAGTTCCTAGCGATACGTGCAGAGCGTGTCATGCACATCCTGAATACCTAGAACACATACTACCAGGGTGTCCAACTCACGCGAGAATGACGCATCTCACCAGACACAGTGCGGACCTAAGTGTGCTTTACTACCATCTTTGCCAATCTTACGATGTCTGAAACTACACGTTTCAGACCGCAGTCTCCGTTGCACATGCGAGACCCGACACCATTCTACAGGACTTCGAGAAACGAACCAGGATATTCGGTTTAAATGATTGTGTTTGATTTCAAAGCTCTCGCACTTGCGAGATAGATACAGAGCACTGTTATTCTTGGGTCACTCTGTGTCCTCATGACACACGAGGGTTTTGCCGGCCTGTTGTTGTGATTTTGACTTGCCCTTTAGCTCAAATGTTTCATAATTTCGTTCACATGCAAGGATGCTCTTCAGGCTACGATCCAGAGAAGTCATAACACATCCGAGAACAACGATGATCAGGACGACTAGCTTAACAGAGAATTCTGAGTAAAAAAGTTGTAAATCCCTCATAAGGTCTTCATACTTATTTTCCTTTTCTTCTTCCTTGGCTGTGAAGTTATAGTTAGCTGTTTCCGAAAATGCGATAACGAACATAGTTCGTTTCTCGAAATCAAGGAGAACCGTGTCAGGAATCGAGTGAACGACAGACATTTGCCGCGAATATGTCGTTCCCATGTGAGTTTGGACAACCAGATAGTATGTTTTCAGCCCTATGCACCGCCCGTGTATTCGGTTAGTTCACGCAGCTTTCTCGTGTAAGCTGAGTTGTAGGTGGCGCTAGGTGGCATGTAAACCTGAATTGGTAAAAAAACACATGGCAGATGTACAGGCAGGCTCTGCTTTTTACCATTTTTATTTAATAGAAAGTGTTTTGACAAATGATTTTAATTCTAAATTAAGGGGAAAATTAAAAAGGAAAAAACAACCACAAAAGAAAAGAAAATCAAGAAAACAGGAACAGTGAGGGGAAAAAAAGGCGGAAGCCGATGTATAACTCCGGGATGCACATCGGGTTACGAGTCTAATCCTACGAAAGTTAGTGTTTTTGTTGTGCCAAACGGTAAATAAATGTCACACTATGGCAGAAAGCAATACTACGCGACGATATAATTTTAAAACCGGGTCATAAAGTGTGTCAGTTTCATTTTGCTCCGCAAGATATTTTGTTGGAATGAGAAGTAAAAGTAGCTGATGGAAGAACTGTCCTTGGAGTAGTAAGTGTATTGTATTTATTTTTTAATTAAACACTTATACAATGTATTTCATTTAGTTTCTTTTTTTCACATAGACTTCTTTTAAAGTAAACTAAATATTGTATTTCTACACGGAAAGAAATTTTAGACAGTAGCTGCATTCGCAGTGGCAGAAGAGCGCAACCACGATGTCAAAGCGACGGCAACGCCAACTTTCGGAACGTTTCGGCCTCATAAAGTTAGTACAACGTTGTGCTCTTCTATCAGGGCACACTGCTGCCCCTAAGTAGAGAGCGCAGTCGACTAATGTTACTAAAATAGCCGATCGGCGCCAATCCAAATTTTGCATCGCTTCTTTCTTATTAATAATTAATAGTAATGAGTATAAGACATATATTTTCAATTAGAGTGCTAATTTTTAAATTCTAACACATGTATTTAATTGTATTTACTGTAATTTTTAGGGAAAAGATTAAATTAAGAACTTCTAACATTATGTATCTAAATAAAAACCTTTTAACTTTCAAACAAGTAAATTTAATGAGGCTGTAATTTAAAAATGCGTGTTTTTTTTTAATTAGATCGATAAAATTATTTATTTTGCTTCTAAAATTTACTCAATTATTTATATATATTCGAAATTTGAAAAAACAAAAAAAGGTTAAATTACTCCAATTCTTTACTGATTCTAGAAAATGAACTTTAATATTATAGTGAAACAAGGAAAGACTTTTTTAATTTTGTTAGACCCACAAATATTATTTGTTTTAAATAATTTAACAAATAAGGTATGATGTATTTAACACAAAAGAATGGACTGCCTCGACCAAACCAATATTCGTAAAAGCATTTATACTATAATTTTAAGCAATATCTTGTTATTAGTTTACAGGTAGGTATTAAAAAATTGATTGCTTTTAAATTTCAAAGATATTGAAAGTTAAATTGTATAATCATATTTTTTTATATTTTTTTATATTAAACAAAATTTAATTCGAATTCCTTCATTTTTTAAATGTATGTCGGATATTTTTGTAAAATTTGTTTTCAAAAAGAAAGAGGTTATGAATTTGATTAAATTAAAGGCTGCCACTGTCGGTGAGAAATTCGTTCCTGTTGATATAATTTATCAGTTATTTACAATTAATGTTGCCACATAACTGTTATAGTTTCAATTTTTCTGACATGCATGGAAGAAATGTCTCTTAGAAATTAAATTCCGAGTTAAATTCTACGATTGGAAATAGAATTCCAAATAGAAATAGAAATTTGAATTTCTTCATTATGTACATTTAATAGGTTACAATAAGATCGTACATTTTTCTAAAGTAAAAGCGCGGAGAGATACGCGAAACCGCCCGTCCGTCTTTCAACACGATGCGAACAGATGCGAAAGCGCGACTATAACTATACCACGTTTGAGGTCTGTTGCTGTTTCAAAAATCTGATGTAACATACGCGCCACACAGGGAACGTAACGTTCCCTGACTGAGAGAGCAGTCTTCATAAACAGAGGGCGCATTGTAGCCCTACAGTTTAACGCAGCAGACGTGCGTGTGAGTTCCGCTGCTGTACAAAATTTCTTTCCGTGTAATTATATTTTTAATTGGATTTAGAGTTTAAAGTATGTATTCTATACGCGCAGTTTATTTTTACTTATATATTTTGTTAATTTTATTTGAACAAATATAAAAATAGAAATACACTACATATCCAGCATCTAAATGCAATTTTTTTATTATTATTGTACCATTAAGCCCTTTCCCTTTCGGAATAGGCGTGAATTGCTCGGTTGGAAAGTAGTATTGTGTCGATTGGTATATAGTTATACAGGTGTAAGGTATAGATATTTTAGATTGATCTAGAATTCTCGTGTTATTTATTTAAATAACACGTTCGTTCCGCAACACTGCTCCGACCCAGGTTGCTGATCAATCGCTCTAGCGATCACCCCACGTTAAAGTAGTCCGGCTACTGGAAAAGCTAGTCAAAGCTACGTCCATTATTTTTTCTGGTATTTGGAATTAAATCAAAAATTTGGACAGCTTATCCATTAATAAATTGAGTATTAAATTTTCATACTGATCAATATAAATAAAATATTTTTATTTAACAACAAAATGTAATTTTGACTTGATTCGAGTCAAGGTAATTTTTTCACGCTCAGCAGTTCGCAGTGTCACAGCATGTCGAGTACGTAAGCATAACCTGCAATAAACCGGCTAAACATTTATGTTGAAGAGCGGCATCATGTCTCCGCTAGATAAAAAGTGCTGCCAACCTTAGTCAACGCCACACCGTTCTCGTCATATATCACGTCTGTATGTTTTGCTAAAATTATCCTCAAATACCCTGGAAGCAAGTACAAATGAGCAGTAATTCAAATTTCACATTATATTTTCTGTCTCCGAAACAGTTTTCCTGCCAATTTTCAACGTATTTTAAAGCCGAAATTAACCATTTTTGGAGCCCACGAAAGGCCTTTCCATAAGATCCCGACTTTAAACAGAGTTAATTCAAATGGTAACCTGGAAAGGGCCCCTAAAAAAGGCATTATGCGAAAGAGGACATATTTCTCAGAAAGAAAAAACTAATTTTTAAGACGTTTCAACGTGAACGGTCCCATACAAG
This sequence comes from Andricus coriarius, assembly GCA_932066315.1. NCBI lineage: Eukaryota > Metazoa > Arthropoda > Insecta > Hymenoptera > Cynipidae > Andricus > Andricus coriarius. Next base: position 5,170 of record CAKNWT010286582.1, on the reverse strand, counting down.
GTCTTTGTTTCAGGCGGCATTCACTCTACTCAAATTCTTTTTATAAATGATTTGTCGCCACATTTTCTGTCCTGGCATACTATTCTAGCTTCCTTCACGTCCATGCATTTTTTCATGCAAGCTCTCGTGTTTCTATGGCATCTTATGTCTCTTCGGATTAATGTCTCATTCACAGATTCTAACCATTCTTTCGGCGGTCTACCTCTGGGCATTCTGCCATTTATTTTACCTTTATACACCTGTTTCGTCAGTCGTTCATCTTTCATTCTTTCAACATGTGCGAACCACCTGAACTGATTCCTTTCCCATATATCGACTAGTGTCTCTCCTGTACCACATTCTTTGAGGATTATCCGTTTCGGACTTTGTCCATCAGTGTTTTCCCGCATATTGTGCTCAGAGGTTTCATGCCAATCGCGTTAATTTTAAATAATAACATTAGAAATACAATATTTAGTTTACTTTAAAATAATTTTGAATTGAAAACAAACTAAATATTGTATTTCTAATTTTATTATTAAATTGAATTTATAGACTGAATACGTAGTGTAAATTTAAATTGAAAAAATATACCAGGTGTATAAGGTTAAATCCGCTGTTTGTTCAGAGATGGCGGTAGTGAACATATTTAGCTACAATAGAAACGTCATGCTTTTTTTTGTGTGAGTTCGACACCTGGCTACATAAATCAGTGCACATATTCAGTTTTTTTATACAACAACATACATTTTTCCTTGAGTAATCATGTCTAGTTTTGTGCCAGAAAAGGAGCATTTGCGGGAAGCTCTACTTTTTTGCTTCAATTTGAAGAAATCGGCTGCCGAATCACATCGAATGCTTGTGAAGGCCTATGGTGACAGTGCTTTATCGGAAACAACTTGCAGAGACTGGTTTCGTCGGTTCAAAGACGGTCATTTTGACTTGAGTGACAAAAAGCGTGAAAATCGGCCCAAAAAAGTTGAGGACCATGAATTACAGGCTCTTTTGGATGAGGACGATACACAAACACAACAAATGCTTACCGAACAGTTAGGAGTTACTCAACCGGCCATTTCCATGCGTTTACATGCCATGGGAAAGATCCAAAAAATGGGAAAATGGGTACCCCATGAATTGAACGATAGGCAGATGGAGCGACGCCAAAACACATGTGAAATCTTGCTTGCTAGACACAAAAGAAAGTCGTTTCTGCATCGTGTGGTGACTGGAGACGAAAAGTGGATTTATTTTGAGAATCCGAAACGAAGAAAATTGTGGGTCGATCCCGGACAACCATTAACTTCTTTCTCAAGACCTAATCGCTTTGGACGCAAGACGATGCTGTGCGTTTGGTGGGATCAGCAGGGTGTCGTCTACTATGAGCTATTAAAACCTGGTGAAACTGTCGATGCTCACTGCTACCACCAACAACTAATCAAATTGCGCCGTGCTTTGCGTGAAAAAAGGCCGGATTATGAAGAAAGACATGAGAAGCTGATTTTTCTTCATGACAACGCCCCATCGCACACGTCAAAAATGGTCCAAAACTACTTGAAAACACTTAACTGGGATGTGCTACCTCAACCCGCTTATTCACCAAGACCTGGCCCCTTCTGATTACCACCTGTTTTCGTCGATGGGTCACGCGCTCGCTGAACAACACTTCGATTCGTACGAAGACGTCGGAAAATGGCTTAACGAGTGGTTTGCATCGACAGATAAAGACTTTTTTCGGCGTGGTATACACAAATTGCCCGAGAGATGGGGAAAATGTATAGCAAGCGAGGGAAAATACTTTGAATACAGTTTATTTTATTTTCTGCAAAAAAAAGACTTTCTTTTGCCTAAAAAACAGCGGATTTAAGCTTATACACCTGGTATAATTAAAAAGAGACACGTATTCAGCCTCTAAATCCAATTTAATAATAAAATTAGAAATACAATATTCAGTTAACTTTAAGATGATTCTAAATTCAAAAAAAAAACTGAATATTGTATTTCGAATTTTTGTATTAAATTAGATTTACAGGCTGAATAAAGACGTGGGTAGATGAGAAGGGTGGAAAGGTATGACAAGAATATTACCGAAAGCATATGAGTGGAAGATGTATGCAGCGAGAAAGGAACATGTGAAAGCGAGAGGAATGGGTGGCACGGGGTCAGGGCTAAGGAAGGAACTGGTGGTAGAGGAAGAAAAGGGAGAGTATAAAGAAGAAAAGGACGGAACAATGGTTAGAAGAATAAAATTATGAAAAGTTCTTGTGGATGAAGTATGCGTGTACACGAGAAGAGGAGAAGAGGGAGGATGGAGAACAATAAGGAAATGGACAGAGGAAAAATATGAGAAGTTGGTCCTATTAGGGGGGGGGGGGACTTGAATGTATTGACCGGGGAACAAGGAGGAGAGGTATGGGATAGAGAAAAGGAGATGTTCATAAGAAATTTGAAGAAAAAGGAAACGGATCGGGAGGGTAGGATGCTTCTGGACTTGTTGGGACAGGCGGGATGGTTCATTTGTAACGGCAATATCAGGGGGGATGCAAAAGGGGAATATACGTACGCGGGTATAGGGGACACCGTCATAGATTACATTCTGGCAGAAGAAAGAGTAAGGAAGTTGAAACTTAGAATGGAAGCAGGCGACGTGATAGGCTCAGAACACTTTTCGGTGATCGCGACAATAAGAGGTGGTGGCCCAAAGCGAGGGAGGGGGAAGAGGGAAGGAAAAAGGGAAAAAAATTGAAAATGGGTATTTGGGGGGAGGAGAATTTAAGACAATTTAGAGAAAAATAGAAAACAAAGAAATAGGGTGTTTCGACGAAGAAGGAGTAGACAAGCTGCTAGAGAATATCAAAGGAGTGATTGATAAGGTAAGGGAAGAGGTGAGACCAAGAGAAGAAGAGAAGGTAAGGAGAGGTTGGTGGGACGATGAATGCAGGGAAAGTAAAGATAGGATGACGGAAAGTGTAAAAAAGTGGAGGAAAGGGGAAATGGAAAAAGGAGAACTCAGCAGGAGAAAGAGAGAACACGAAAGAATGATAAAGGAGAAAAGACAGAAGTAGTAAGAAAGATACATGGCAGAGGTAGGGAAAGCGGTAAAGGAAGGGAGGGAATGGGAAGTGATAAACAGGGAAAGAGGAAGAAAGAGCATAAATGAAAAAGTAGGAATGAAAGAGTGGATGAAGCACTTCAGGGGGCTGTTAGGAGGGATGGAAAATAGGGTAAAGGGAGAAGGAAGAAAAGCGGTAGAGGGAGACGAGGACAGCGAAAACGAGATTAGTAGGGAAGAGGTGAATGAGGCGATTGCTCGGTTGAAAAGAAATAAGGCAACAGGGGGAGATGACTTGGAAAATGAAGCACTGAAATATGGAGGATTAAGATTGAGTGAAGAGATATGGAAGATTTGCAGTAAGGTATGGAAAGGAGAAGGGTGGCCGAAGGAATGGAAGACAGGGCAGGTTGTACCGTTGATTAAGAAAGGAGAGGGCAAAAGGGTAGAGGAATATAGAGGGATCACACTCATGTCGGTGGGATATAAAATGTATGCGGAAGTGCTTAGAAGGAGGATAGGAAGACAGGTGGAAGAAAAGGGAAGTATACCACATAATCACACGGGCTTTAGAAAAGGGATGGGAACCACAGATAACATCTACGTGCTTAACTATCTAGTTAATAGGAACCTAGGGCGAAATAAAGGGAAAATAGTCGCACTGTTTGTCGAATTTAAGACAGCATTCGACTCAGTTAACAGGAGGGTGTTATGGGCAGCCATGAAAGAGAGAGGAGTAGACGAAGGATTAATAGAGAGAATAAGAGAAATATTTGTGGACACTAAAATAAGGGTGAAGATAGGAGACAAGAAAGGTGAGGAATTCTGGACAGGAAGGGGGCTCAGGCAAGGGTGCCCATTGAGCCCACTTCTGATTAGTATTCTTCTGGCTGATTCAGAGGAGAAGTTGGAGAGGAAAGGGAAGGAGGACAACATTAGAAACAAGCAAAGTGTACTCACTAGCATATGCAGATGATGTAGTTCTAGTTGCGGATGATAAAAGAGGTATGAATCTGATGATGAGAGTGTTCGAAGACTGTGTGAGAGAAAAGGGTTTAAGGCGCCTTATCAGCATTATAAAACGGGATATCAGTTTCCGGCCGTACGGTTGAATTTTTAGGTCTGATATTTTGCATACCTCATCTAAATATTGGTCTGTTTTGCCGGCTAGATTCGGTTTTATTGAAAAAATGTTTATATTTTACGTTATAAACAAAAAGAAAAGAACAATGGAAAAAAATGCAGTGCCTCTCAGTACTAGCTGAGCGTGTATTTTCGAGACCGGGCCGGTCACCCTCTTCAAGTTTTAGTGCCAGACTCCCCGGAGCGCGAGTGGAGAGTCCAGGGCGCATCGAATTACCCGAAGCGAATCAACCCTTTCATTGTTATGAGATGCAGGCCGGTTCAAAAAACTAAAATTATGAAAGCATCGCGTGGTTCAATTTTAATTAGCAGAAATAGTTTATTCATATAATTTGAAGAAAGTGCAAAAAAGATTCATGAAAATCGGTCAATATTTGCAGTAATAATAGAAATGTTGAAGTGTACGCGATAGCATGCACTGTGGGAGGAAGCGCGTTTTTTTCATTCAAAACAGTCTACAGCCTTCAATTTTGCCTAAATCTTTAAGTATTTTTGTTTTAAATTGAAGTGTGCTAAATTTCCAAGAGCACCATGGTCAGAGATTGTTGCATTTTCATTTGTTTCTTTATTATATGTTTACTCGAAGTGTGACAAAATCGAGAGTCGAATGTTTGTGAGAGAGATTTACAGTAACTGCTTCTATGTAAAATGCACAATAAACAGTTGTAGTTGTATTTAATTTTACATGTAACGATCCCTGGGTACTTAACAATATTGTGATTTTTATTGAAACAAGTTTGTTCTTCTCTCTAAATAGTTTCAATTATCGTGAGAGTGATGTTCAGTTACAATTTGTATAAAACATTATACACATTTTTTTTAATTGTGGAATTTGTACTTTTTCAAATTCGGATTTTCCTTCATCATTCGAATTGCTGCAGATATCATTGAAAAGAACATAGGTTCAATAATATTAATATTATATTTATTCAATTATTAGTTAATTCATATGGGGAAAGTTTGGTTTTTTGTCAAATTGAACTCATACTTCAGGGTTTG
>CAKNWT010286563.1:0-12958 GCA_932066315.1 Andricus coriarius | reverse complement strand
AATGTTAAATTTCGCTAATATGATAAACCATAGGGAATTTTATTATTTGGGAATTTTTAAATTCTCTAATATTGTAAATTGTTCGGAAATTTCATTATTTGGGACTTTTTCAAGTCATGATTTCTAAATTTCGGCAATTTTCTGTCGGAAATATTATTTTTTGGAAATTTTAAAATTTGGGAATATCATAAACAATCAGAAATTTTATTATTCGGGAATTTCCACATTCGGTAATATTATGAACTGCCCGGAATTTTATTAATCGGGAATTTTGAAATTCGGAAATATTATAAATTGTTCGGGAGTTTTTCAAGTCCGGATTTCAATATTCCGGCAATTTCATAATTCGGTAATTTTCATTTGGAAATATTATTGTTCGAGAATTTTAAAATTCGGTAATATGATAAACTGTCGAGAATTTCATAATTTTGGAATTTTTAAATTCGCTAATATTATAAATTGTTGGGGAATTTTCAAATTCGGTGATATTATAATCTGTCGGAAATGTAAGTATGCGGGAATTTAAAAATTCGCTAATATTATAAATTGTTCGGCATTTTAGTGTCGCGAATTTTCTTTTCGGGATTTTTCAGTCATCCCTAAATGTTTATTGCCTCAATTGTTGTAATCTTATCTTATCAGCCCTGATACACTAATAAAAATGCACACCTCGTATTTGAAAATATGTTCACTTTCCTCTGCAAGGTACGTAACTTTCTCGAAAAAAAACAGCCTCTCCTCACTAAATCCCTTTCCACGTTTCACTGCAATTTTGCCACGATCGCCTCGAGCAACCACACTCTTAATAAACTTGTTTCTCCTTAAAGAAAAATCGCCAACAAAAGTAAACTCCTTGATCACCTGACTCAGTTCTCCAAACAGTTGCAATCGCCTCGGAAAAGTTTCTCTCGCGTGAACGTCGACACGGTGTTCAAACTGTAAATAGAAGTGATCTAATCACTAGAAGTGATCAAACACAGGTCACTGGCGGTTCATTTAACAGTGAATCAGGGATGGATCGTTCGGCAATTAATTGCGAAAATTAGTGTCCGCTCGACTTGATTGTAACGATATCGTCACGTCGCGCACTTACGCTCGCGTAAACTGCAATTTCGAAAAGGTCATAAAGGTTCGATGGTGCGCGGTGCGTTAAATGGACCGCTCGAGCTCGACGCTGATTCCGTCGTGCAGTAGAAACACACTGGCCGGTTCAGCCCTTCGCGCCGTATCAGGGGTGGAACGGTTCCGAGAGTGGGGCTGAGGGGTGTAAAAGAGGGGGTAGATCTCGCAGCCTCACAGCAGTGCTGAAGATTCTTCTGGTCCATATAGAATTTCGGGCTCTCCGCTTTATTAGATCATCTGATAATGTCACTGAGCAAGCAACCCCCTCAGAAAATAACAACCATCTTTAATTGACCCTACAAGTGGATAAGGGACGTTAGGGTGGGCCAAAAAGTCGATTTTGGAATTTTCATCATGCCGAATAGTTTTGGATACTCAAGATCGAGATGAAATCAGATTATGTGATCTGAGAACAAGGAAAAAGAACATTCAACAATTTATTTATGCATTTATTTAATTTAAATTTTCCTGAGATTCTTGAGAAAATTAAAACAAAAATTGTTTGAAGATTACATCTAGAACATTTTTAAGATATTTTTTTATTTCTGAATTTTAGGAACAAAAATTTTGAAATCCTTTCAAGTTTTAAATTATTTTTGAATCTTTTTAAAACCACGGAATATCTTTGAAACTTACTCAATTTTTTCCAATTTTATATCTTGCAACCTTGAAACACTTTTCTTTAAAATCTTTTACATTGTTTTTCGAAATTTTAGGAAATTATATAAGAAATTATTTGAATTTTTTTTTAGAAATCTTAACAAAATTTGTATTTCTTCAAAAATTTTCAAAATACATGAAAAGGTTATAAATTTTTTGTTAAAAATCTTCACAAATTTACATTTTGCTTACATATTTATGAAATATTTTCGAATTTCAAATTATTTTTTAATCTTTTCAAAGTTTCTTTCTAAATATCTTTTAAACTTACTGAAATTTTGTTAAATTTTCTTGAAATCTTTTCAAATCCCTTGGAATTAGGTAATGCTCTTGAAATTTTCTTAGAATCCATTAAAATAACCTAAACTCCTTTTAAATACCTTGAATTGATTGAAATCTATTGAAAAATGCTTGGAATCTATAAAAATACACTAAATTTTTTGAAATCCCTAAAATCTTTCGAAACCCTTTGGAATTTTGTAAAGCTCTTGAGATTTTCTTCGAATCTTCTAAAATACCCTAGAATCCTTTAAAATACCTTAAATTGATTGAAATCTATTTAAAACCCCTTGGAATTTTGCAAAATACCCTAAGTTCTTCAAAAACCTTCAAATATTTCGAAATGCCTTGGAAGTTTGTAAAGCTCTTGAAATTTCCTTAGAATCTTTAAAAATACCCTAAACTCCTTTCAAATACCTTAAATTTATTGAAATCTATTGAAAACCTCTAAAAATCTATAAAAATGCCCTAAATTCATTAAAATCATTGAAATCTTTCTGAATCCCTTGGAATTTGGTAAAGCTCTTAAAATTTCCTGAAAATCTTTTGAAATACCCTAACATCCTTTCAAATACCTTAAATTGATTGATATCGATTGAAAAATCCTTGGAATCTTTTTAAATACCCTAAATTCTTAAAAATCCTTAAAATATTTCGAAATTCCTTACAATTTTGTAAAGCTCTTGAAATTTCCTTAGAATTTAAAAAGCCCTTCAAATCCTTTAAAAAGCTCTAAGATCGTTGCAATATTTTATAATCCCTTCAGTTGATTGAAATCTTTTGAAAACCCCTTAGAATCCATAAAAATACCCTAAATTTTTTTACATCCTTAAAATCTTTCGAAACCCTTTGGAATTTTGTAAAGCTCTTGAAATTTCCTTACAATCTTTTAAAATACACTAAAATCCTTGTAAATACCTTAAATTGATTGAAATCTATTGAAAAATCCGTGTAATCTTTTAAAAAGCCCTAAGATCTTTAAAACATTTTGAAATCCCTTCAGTTGATTGAAATCTATCGAAAGCCCCTTGGAATCTTTTAAAATACCCTAAATTCTTCAAAAACCTTCAAATATTTCGAAATGCCTTGGAAGTTTGTAAAGCTCTTGAAATTTCCTTAGAATATTTCAAAATACCATAAAATCCTTTCAAATACCTTAAGTCCATTGAAATCGGTTGAAAAATCCTTGGGATCCTTTAAACAGCCCTAAGATCCTTGAAACATTTTGGAATCCCTTCAGTTGATAGAAATCTATTGAAAACCCCTTGGAATCTATAAAAATACCCTAATTTTTTTTTATTCCTTAAAATATTTCGAAATCCTTTGGAATTTGGTAAAGCTCTTGAAATTTCTTTAGAATCTTTTCAAATAACTTAAAATCCTTTTAAATACCTTTAATTGATTGAAATCGATTGAAAAATCCTTGGGATCATTTAAAGAGCCCTAGGATCCTTGAAACATTTTGGAATCCCTTTTATTGACTGAAATCTATTGAAAACCCCTTGGAATCTACAAAAACGCCCCAAAATTCTTTAAAATCCTTAGAATGTTTCGAAATTCCTTGGAATTTGGTCAAGCGCTTGAAATTTCCTTAGAATCTTTTAAAATGCCCAAAAATCCCTTTAAATGCCTTAAATGTATTAAAATCTATTGAAAACCCTTTGGAATCTATAAAAATGCCCCAAATACTTTAAAATCCTACAAATCATTCATGATCCCTTGAAATTTGGTAAAGCTCCTGAAATTTTCTTAGAATCTTTTGAAATACCCTAAAATCCTTTTAAATACCTTGAATTGACTAAAATCGATTGAGAAATCCTTGGGATCTCTTTAAAGTATGCTAAATTCTTCAAAATACTTGAAGTCTTTCAAAATCCCTTGGAATTTTGTAAAGCTCTTAAAATTTCCTAAGAATCTTTGAAAACAAAAACTAAAATCCTTTTAAAATAATCTAAAATCAATTTAAATACCTTGAATTGATTGAAATCTATTGAAAAATCCTTGTGATCCTGTAAAAAGCCCTAAGATCGTTGACATCCTTTAAAAACTCTTCAGTTAATTGAAATCTATTGAAAATTACTTGGAATATTTTTAAATACCCTAAATGGAATATTTTTAAATACCCTAAATTCTTCAAAATCGTTCAAATCTTTCAAAATCCCTTGGGATTTTGTAAAGCTTATGAAATTTCCTTAGAATCTTGAGAAAATTAAAAAAAAATTTGTTTGAAGATTACATCTAGAACATTTTTAAGATATTTTTTATCTTAGAGGATTTTACATGTCAGGAAAAAATCAAGCCTGTTCAAGGGACGTAAAAAATATTTTAAAAAAATATTGTTTTAATTTTTCCAGGAATCTTACAAAAAAAATATTTGCTTGAAAACTTTCAAAATTCTGAACTACTTCTATACTTTTTGATTCAAAATCTTCAAAGAACTATATTCAAATACTCAAATTTTGTTAAATTTTCTTGAAATCTTTCGCAATCCTTTGGAATTTTGTAAACCTTTTGAAATTTCCTCTGAATCCTTTAAAATAGTCTAAAATCCTTTTAAATACCTTGAATTAATTGAAATCGATTGGACAATCCTTGGGATACTTTAGAAAGCCCTAAGATCGTGGAAACATTTTGGAATCCCTTCAGTTGATTTAAATCTATTGAAAAACACTCGGAATCTATCAAAATACCCTAAATTCTCTAAACTTATTTGAATCTTTCCAAATCCTTTGGGATTTGGTAAAGCTCTCGAAATTTCCTTAGAATCTTTTAAAATACCCTAAAATACTTTTAAATAGTTAAATTAATTGAAGTCGACTGAAAAATCCTTGGGGTCTTTTAAAATACCCTAAATTCTTCAAAATCCGTCAAATATTTCGAAATGCCTTGGAATCTTGTAATGCTCTTGAAATTTCCTTAGAATTTTTAAAAATACCCTAAAATTCTTTTAAATGCCTTAAATTGATTGAAATCAATTGAAAAATCCTTGGGATCCTTCAAAAACCCCTAAGATCGTTAAAATATTTTGGAATTCCTCCAGTTGACTGAAATCTATTGCAAATTCCTTGGAATCTATGAAAATACCCTAAAGTCTTTAAAATCATTGAAATCTTTCAAAATCCATTGGAATTTGGTAAAGCGATTAAATTTTCCTTAGAATCATTTGAAATGCCCTAAGATCCTTTTAACTACCTTAAATTGATTGAAGTTCATTGAAAAATCCTTGGAATCTTTTAAAATATCCTGAATTCTTCAAAATACTCCAAATATTTTTAAATGCATTGAAATTTTGCAAAGCTCTCGAAATTTCCTTAGAATCATTTTAAATACCCTAATGACCTTTTAAATACCTTAAATTGATTGAAAGCGGTTGAGAAATTCTTGGGATCCTTTAAAAAGCCCTCAGATCTTTAACAAATTTTGGAATCCCTTACGTTGATAGAAATATATTGAAAACCCCTTGGACTCTATAAAAATACCATACATTTTTTTATTCTTTAAAGTCTTTCGAAATCCCTTGGAATTGTGTAAAGCTCTTGAAATTTTCTTAGAATCTTTTAAAATACCCTAAAATCATTTTAAATGCCTTACATTGATTGAAATCGATTGAAAAATCCTTGGGATCCTTCAAAAACCCCGAAGATCGTTAAAATATTTTGGAATCCCTCCAGTTGACTGAAATTTATTCAAAATTCCTCAGAATCTATGAAAATTCCATGAATTATTTAGGATTATTGAAATCATTCGAAATCCCTTGGAATTTTGTAAAGCTCTTAAAATTTCCTTAGAATCTTTAAAAATACCCTAAAATTCTTTCAATGCCTTAAATTGATTGAAAAATCCTTGGGATCCTTCAAAAGCCCTGAAGATCGTCAAAATATTTTGGAATCCTTTCAGTTAATTGAAATCTATTGAACACCCCATGGAATCTATAAAAATGTCCTAAATTCCTTAAAATCTTTCGAAATCTCTTGGAATTATGTAAAGCTCTTAAAACTTCCTTAGAATCTTTTAAAATACCCTAAAATCCTTTTAAATGCCTTTAATTGGTTGAAATCGATTGAAAACCCCTTTGGATCCTTCAAAACCCCCTAAGATCTTTGAAATATTTTGGAATCCGTTCAGTTAATTAAAATCTATTGGAAACCCCTGGGAATCTTTTAAAACAACCTAAATTATCCAAAATCCTTAAAATCTTTCGAAATCTCTTGGAATTTGGTAAAGCTCTTGAAATTTCCTTAAAATCTCTTAAAATACCCTAAAATCCTTTTTAATACCTTAAATTAATTGAAATCTATTGAAAAATCTGTGGGATCCTTTAAAAAGCCCTAAGATCTTCAAAACATTTTGAAATCCCTTTAGTTGATTGAAATCTATTGAAACCCCCTTGGAATCTTTTAAAATACCCTAAATTCTTCAAAAACCTCCAAATATTTCGAAATGCCTTGGAAGTTTGTAAAGCTCTTGAAATTTCCTTAGAATCTTTAAAAATACCCTAAAATCCCCCCTCAGAAAATATCAACCATCTTTAATTGACCCTACAAGTGGATAAGGGATGTTAGCGTGGGACAAAAAGTCGATTTTCGAATTTTCATCATGCCGAATAGTTTTGAACACTCAAGTTCGAGATGAAAGCAGATTCTCTGATCTGAGAAAGACGAAAATGAGCATTCAACAACTTATTTATACATTTCATAACCCCTTGGGAATCTATAAAAATGCTATAAATTCATTAAAATCCTTCAAATGATTCGCAATCCCTTGGAATTTTGTAAAGCTCTTGAACTTTCCTTAGAATCTTTTGAAATACTCTAAAATCCTTTTAAATGCCTCAAATTGATTGAAATCGATTGAAAAATCCTTATTGATTTAAATCTATTGAAAATTTCTTGGAATATTTTAAAATACCCTAAGATCTTCAAAATCCTTCAAATCTTTTGAAATCCCTTGGAATTTTGTAAGGTTCTTGAAATTTTCTTAAAATCTTTTTCAATACCCTAAAATTCTTTTAAATGTCTCTAATCGACTAAAATCGATTTGAAAATCCTTTGTATCCTTTAAAACCCCCTAAGATCGTTGACATTATTTGAAATCTCTTCAGTTAATTGAAATCTATTAAAAATTCCTTAGACACTTCACTTCTTCCTTAAATACTTCTACAATTTGTTGTTCAAAATCGTCAAAAAACTAAATTTCATTTAAAATTTTTTGAAATCTTTTCAAATTTTAAATTATTTTGGAATCGTTCTAAAACTTCTAAAGTTTGAGAAATCATATGATTTTTCGAATTTTCAATGTAATTTTCTATCAACATTAATGCTGAAAATAAAAAGTCATTTGAAAAATTTTCCGTTATCTTAAGAGAATTTTTTATTCCCTTAAAAACTTTAATATTTCTAAATAGCTTATAATTTTTTTGTCGAAATTCATAGAAAAAATCTACATTTTGCTTATAATTTTTTTGAATTCTTCTCAACTTTCAAATTATTTTGAATCTTTACAAAGTTTCTTTCTAAATATCTTTCAAACTTACCCAAATTTTGTTAAATTTCCTTGAAATTTTTCGAAATCCCTTGGAATTTGGTGAAGATCTTGAAATTTCTTTGAATATTTAAAATACCGCATAAAATCCTTTTAAATGCCTTAAGTTGATTGAAATAGATTGAAAAATCCTTGCGATACTTAAAAACCTCTCAGATAGTTAAAATATTTTGGAATCCCTTCAGTTGATTGAAATCTATTTAAAGTTCCTTGGAATATTTTTAAACATCCTAAATTCTTCAAAATCCTTCAAATCTTTTGAAATCCCTTTGAATTTGGTAAGGCTCTTGAAATTTTCTTAAAATCTTTTTCAATACCCTAAAATCCTTTCCAATACTTTACATTGATTGAAATCTATTGAAAACCCTTGAAATCTATAAAAATGCCCCAAATTCTTTAAAATCCTTAAAATCTATCGAAATCCCTTGAAATGTTGTAGAGCTCTTGAAATTTCCTTATAATCTTTTAAAATATCCTAAAATTATTTTAAATACCTTAAATTGATTGAAATCGATTGAAAAATACTTGGAATCTCTTAAAATACCCGAAATTCTTCAAAATCCTTAAAATCTTTCGAAATCCCTTGGCATTTTTTAAAGCTCTTAAAAATTTCTTAGAATCTTTTAAAATACCTTAAAATTATCTTAAATACCTTAAATTGATTGAAATCGACCCTTAAGATATTTGACATCCTTTGAAAACTCTTCAGTTAATTGAAATCTATTGAAAATTCCTTGGAATCTTTTAAAATACCCCAAATTCTTTAAAATCATTCAAATCTTTTGAAATACCTTAGAATTTGGTAAAGCTCCTAAAATTTCCTTACAATCTTTTAAAATACCCTAAAATCCGTTCAAATGCCTTAAATTGATTGAAATCGATTGAAAACCCTTGGGATCCTTCAAAAACATCTGAAATCGTTAAAATATTTTGGGATCCCTCCAGTTGACTGAAATCTATGGAAAATTCCTTAGAATCTATGGAAATTCCCTAAATTCTTTAAAATCCTTTATACCTTTCGAAATCCCTTGGAATTTTCTAAAGCTTTTAAAATTTCCTTAGAATCTTTTAAAATACCCTAAAATTATGTTAAATACCTTAAATTGATTAAAATCGATTGAAAAATCCTTGAGATCCTTAAAAAAACACTAAGATCGTTAAAATATTTTAAAATCCCTTCATTTGATTGAAATCGATTGAAAAATCATTGGAATCTCTTAAAATACCCTAAATTCTTCAAAATCCTTAAAAGCAGCCCCCTCAGAAAATAACAACCATCTTTAATTTACCCTACAAGTGGATAAGGGACGTTAGGGTGGGCCGAAAAGTCGATTTTGGAATTTTCATCATGCCGAACAGTTTTGGACACTCAAGTTCGAGATGAAATTAAATTATGTGATCTGAGAATAAGGAAAATGAGTAATCTAGAATTAATTTATACATTTATTTTATTTTAATTTTCCTGAGAAAGAATCTAGAACATTTTTAAAATATTTTTTTATTTAAGAGGATTTTAAATGTTAGGAAAAAATCGAGTCTGTTTCCAGAAAGCTTAAAAAAAATTTATTTCCATGAAAACTTTCAAAATTCTTGACTACTTCTAAAAATTTGTTTCAAGTCTCAAATTATTTTTTAATCTTTTCAAAGTTTCTTTCTAAATATCTTTTAAACTTGATAAAATTTTCGTAAATTTCCCTGAAATCTTTTGAAATCCCTTGAAATTTGGTAAAGCTCTTGAAATTTCCTTAGAATATTTTAAAACACCCAAAAATACTTTTAAATAGCTTAAATTGATTAAAATCGATTCAAAAATTCTTGGAATCTTTTGAAATAAACTAAAATGTTCAATATCCTCAAAATCTTTCGAAATCCCTTGTAATTATGTAAAGCTCTTAAAACTTCCTTAGAATCTTTTAAAATACCCTAAGATCCTTTTAAGTGCCTTTAATTGGTTCAAATCGATTAAAAACTCCTTTGGATCCTTCAAAACCCCCTATGATCGTTAAAATATTTTGGAAACCATCCAGTTGACTGAAATCTATTGAAAATTTCTTAGAATCTATGAAAATTGTCTAAACGATTTAAAATCATTGAAATCTGTCGAAATCCCCTGGAATTTGATAAAGTTCACAAAATTTCCTTAGAATGTTTTAAAATACCCAAAGGTCCTTTTAAATACCTTAAATTAATTGAAATCGGTTGAAAAATCCTTGTAATCTTTTAAAATACCTTTAATTCTTCAAAACCCTTCAAATATTTCGAAATCCCTTGCAATTTTGTAAAGCTCTTGAAATTTCCTTAAAATCTTTTAAAATACCCTAAAATCCTTTTAAATGCCTTTAATTGGTTGAAATCGATTGAAACCCCCTTTGGGTCCTTCAAAACCCCCTAAGATCGTTAAAATATTTTGGACTCCCTCCAGTTGACTGAAATCTATTCAAAATTCCTTAGAATCTATGAAAATTCCGTAAATTCCTTAAAATCCTTAAAATCTTTTGAAATTCGTTGGAATTTTGTAAAGCTCTTGAAATTTCCTTAAAATCTTTAAGAAAAACTAAAATACTTTTAAAAAGCTTAAATTGATTGAAATCGATTGAAAAATCCTTGGGATCCTTCAAAACCCCCTAAGATCGTTGAAACATTTTGCAATTCTTTAAAATCCCTAAAATCTGCCGAAATCCCTTGGAATTTGGTTAAGCCCTTTGTATTTACTTGGAATCTTTTAAAATACCCAAAAATTCTTTTAAATACCTTAAATTGATTGAAAAATTATTGGGCTGCTTAGAAAAAAACCCTCAAATTGTTGAAATATTTTGGAATCCCTTGGAATTTGGTAAAGCTTTTGAAATTTCCTCAAAATATTTTAGAATACACAAAATCCCTATGAGTACCTTAAATTGATTGAAATCTATTGAAAACCCCTTGTAATCTTTTAAAATACCCTAAATTCTTCAAAAACCTTCAAATATTTCGAAATGCTTAGGAAGTTTGTAAAGCTCTTGACATTCCTTAGAATCTTTAAAAATACCACAAAATCCTTTCAAATACCTTAAATTGATTGAAATCTATTGGAAAACCCTAAAAATCTATAAAATGCCCTAAATTCTTGAAAATCCTTGAAATCTTTTGAAATCCCTTGAAATTGTCTAAAGCTCTTAAAATTTCCTTAGAATCTTTTAGAATGGTGAAGATTCTCCTGGTCCATATAGAATTTCGGGCTCTCCGCTTTATTAGATCATCTGATAATGTCACTGAGTAAGCAACCCCCTCAGAAAATTACAACCATCTTTAATTGACCCTACAAGTGGATAAGGGACGTTAGGGTGGGCCAAAAAGTCGATTTTCCAATTTTTCATCATCCTGAACAGTTTTGGACACTCAAGTTCGAGATGAAAGCAGATTCTCTGATCTGAGAATCAGGAAAATGAGCATTACACAACTTTTTTGTACATTTATTTAATTTTAATTTTCCTGAGATTCTTGAGAAAATTAAAAAAAATTTGTTTGAAGATTACATCTAGAACATTTTTAAGATATTTTTTATCTTAGAGGATTTTACATGTTAAGAAAAAATCGTGTCTGTTCAAAGGTCGTAAACAAATATTGTTTTAAATTTTCCAGAAATCTTAAAAATGAAAAAATATTTGCTTGAAAACTATTAAAATTCTTAACTACTTCTATACTTTTTTGTTCAAAATCTTCAAAAAACTACATTTTATTAAAAAAACCTCGAAGTCTGTTCAAGACTTAAATTACCTTTGAATCTTTTCAAAACTTCTAAATTTTGAGATCAAAAATTTTGAAATCCTTTCAAGTTTTAAATTATTTTTGAATCCTTTTAAAACCTCGGAATATCTTTTAAACTTACACAATTTCTTCAATTTTTGTATCTTCCAACATTCAAATACTTTCCTTTAAAATGTTTTACATTCTTTCTCGAAATTTAAGGAAATTATAGAATAAATTATTTTAAATTTTTGTTCGAAATCTTGAAAAAATTTGCATTTTTTTTTTAAATTTTCAAAATACTAAAAAAGTTTATAAATTTTTTGTTAAAAATCTTCAAAAATCTACATTTTGCATATATTGTTTTGAAATATTTTCGAATTTCAAATAGTTTTTTTTATCTTTTCAAAGTTTCTTTCTAAATGTGTTTTAAACTTGCTCAAATTTTGTTAAATTTTCTTGAAATCTTTTAAAATCACTTGGAATTAGGTAAAGCTCTTGAAATTTCCTTCAAATCTTTTAAAATACACTAAAATACTTTTAAATAGCTTAAATTGATTGAAATCGATTGAAAAATCCTTGGAAACTCTTTAAATACCCTACATTCTTAAAAATCCTTCAAATATTTCGAAATGCCTTGGAATTTTGTAAAGCTCTTGAAATTTCCTTAGAATTAAAAAAGTCCTCTATAAAAATACCTTAATTTCTTTAAATCCTTAAAATCTTTCGAAAATCTTTGGAATTTTGTAAAGCTCTTGAAATTTTCGTAGAATCTTTTAGAAAACCCTAAATTATTCAAAATCCTTAAAATATTTCGAAATACCTTGGAAGTTTGTGAAGCTCTTGAAATTTCCTTAGAATCTTTTAAAATACCCTAAAATCCTTTTAAATACCTTCAATTGGTTAAAATCTATTGAAAATCCGTGGGATCCTTTAATAAGCCCTAAGATCTTTGAAACATTTTAAAATCCCTTCAGTTGATTGAAATCTATTGAAAACCCCTTGGAATCTTTTAAAATACCCTAAATTCTTTAAAATCATTCAAATCTTTTGAAACCCCTTAGAATTTGGTAAACCTCTTAAAATTTCCTTAAATCTGTTAAAATACCCTACAATCCTTTTGAATGCCCTGAATTGATTGAAATCTTTTGAAATCCCTGGGAATTTGGTAAAGCTCATAAAATACCTTTGGAATCTTTTAAAATACCCTAAATTCTTAAAAATCCTTCAAATATTTCGAAATGCCTTGGAATTTTGTAAAGCTCTTGAAATTTCCTTAGAGTTTAAAAAGCCCTTCAAACCCTTTAAAAAGCCCTAAGATGGTTGCAATATTTTATAATCCCTTCAGTTGATTGAAATCTATTGAAAACCCCTTGGAATCTTTTAAAATACCCTAAATTCTTTAAAATCATTCAAATCTTTTGAAACCCCTTAGAATTTGGTAAACCTCTTAAAATTTCCTTAAATCTGTTAAAATACCCTACAATCCTTTTGAATGCCCTGAATTGATTGAAATCTTTTGAAATCCCTGGGAATTTGGTAAAGCTCATAAAATACCTTTGGAATCTTTTAAAATACCCTAAATTCTTAAAAATCCTTCAAATATTTCGAAATGCCTTGGAATTTTGTA
>CAKNWT010286561.1:0-14652 GCA_932066315.1 Andricus coriarius | reverse complement strand
AAAAAAAAACATTCAACTACAAAATTAATTTTCCTATCAAAATACATGTAAAAATTAAAATTTTGACAAGAGTTTGTCTAAAAACTCTCCATTTTTCTTACTTTTTTCTTTCGAATTTTTAGTCTACAGGTTCGATAATACAAAAAAAAATAATATTTAGACTTTTTAACAAAAGGGCATTTACTGTAGATTTAGTGTGGGGTCCTTTAAGTGATTTTAGAGTTGAGTATTCAAAATTTAATTTTGTTTAATTCGAAAATCTTCTAAACTGAAAAGTTCAAATTAAAAAGAAGTAATATAACGACAATTTTTTTGGATGATAAAATCTTCACTAAATATAGAGCCCAACTTTTGTAAATAGGGATTATAGTAACTATACTATAAGGCCTAAATCATTTTAAAATTTATATTCTTTTACCTTTCCTTTACAAAATTCAAGTAAAGAAAAATGTACCTTCTGATTTCCCAGTATTGTATCAACGAGCGCAGCCATTGGTCTACTAAAATAGTCTTGACTTGTCGAATACGCATTGCATAGCAGTGCAATTCGATAATCAGACCCCATGCAGAGCTGGGTATTTGGCATAACCAAATGTTGCAAAAACCTGAGGAAAGATTGCAAATTTAAAAAAAAATCATTAAGGTATTATGCGCACGAAAAATTAGTTCGCTGGAAAAAATATATAATTATACTTTTAACGCTTCCATTATTATTACTGTTGGTCTCGTTGAAAGGAGAAAAGATTACTTTTCCTGACAAAAATTTGAAACATAAAAAAATTATTTTACCAATTTTATTTTCGCCCGAACTTTTTCTTATCGGTTCTTTCCAAATTTTTGAAAATAATGCGATATAATGACTGACAGCTTATTTTCTCGGGAATAAGGTTCTCTACAACCTGATCTCATTCAATGTTTAATATTAAATAAATTCTTCTCAAATATAGTTATTTGTTTATAAAACTTTTCGTTTAAAAGATTGTTTCTTCCTGATCTGAGCCATTAATTTTTCAATATATTTTTCCAAGATCTTTTTTTTCGTGCCCATAATACCTTAAATAAAGGGATTTAAACCAATAAAATAAAATTTTAATAGAGGGTTGCTATAGAATCATTGATTGGAAAATGCTAGATTGTCATGAAATTCTTATGTATAAATTAAAGACTTTTCCAGGTTTTGAAGATTAATCTTTCAAGTTTTACTCTATGTAACCAAAAATCTACTCACTCGTGATGCGCTTTAAGCGCATGTGGAATTGGCCTATGAAAGTTTGCGAGTTCGCTTTGAGCTTTCTTTAAAAGATGGATCCAAATGCAAGTGCTCGCCATTTGATGCGTGCATAACGGATGAGTGAGATCCGGAACTGGAAAAGGTTCCTTCTCTGGATACAGAAGATCATAAAGTTTCAATACCGGAAGGAAATTGGATAGCTGTAGACAAAAATAAAAGAAATAATTACAATCTAGAAATCATTACAAATGCTTTAAATGTAAAAACTGATCTACAATCTTTACTTACAGGATTTCGCTGTATGCTACCAGAAATAAACTGTAGTAATACCCACATCAGGTGATCTCGTCCTTTACGCAATTCACAACTCGCCAACTGCAATACATATTTTCACTTGAATATAATTTCAATGTCAATACTTCAAAAGTTACTTTAAATGCTCGGACTCACACAACTATTGACACTATTTTACACTTTTTTTAACGATGCCACTAATGTCACATTTTCTCAAAATGTGCTACTAATGCAACTATTTCTTCACACTCAGCTTCGGATTGTACGTTTTCGACTTTTTGAAAACAAAACTTTCAAATTTGTACCATTTTAATTTTGTAAATATGTAGTTGAATATTTTAAGGTCAAAAACGACCGAAGTTGATAATTTTAAAATTCAATTAATAAAAGGTAAACAAATTGATATTTTAATCGTAATGTTTCAAAGTACAATTTCCAAGTGAAAGTCTTAATTGTCGATATATTTTAAATTGAATATCGATCAAAAATTAATTTAAATAATCACATTCAAGCGCATAAAATATCATATTCTTCCAAATTTAACAATATTTCAATTTGTATGGCTTGAATAATGAACAATGTTAAATAAAAGCATTCATCTTTTATGAATATCAAAAGTTTAAAATTGCAGTTTTCTATTTTGAAAATAATTCAAATCCTTCCTAGTTAATAATAATTTAAATAGAAAAGATTAAACGGAATAGAAAATTGAAATTCTTTGACTACAAGAAGTTGAGTTTACAAAAAAAAAAAAACTAAACATAGAAATTACACCAAATTGAAAATTGAAAATTAACCATATTTTTTAATTAAAAATTAAATGTGTCGGGCTTGGAGGAAATTTAAATCAGAGTGTAACAACTGATTTAAGTATTGTTTTATGTGATTATTCTTCTTCAATGATATTTGTCTCTTCCTCTAAAAGTCTCTAATTTTTTTTTAATGAAACTATCAGCGCAAGGTCTACAATTGATTAAAAAATCCCCTGAAATAAGTGTAGACAAGACCTGGAATTTCGAAATCAAAATTTTGTAATAAACATGGTATAAGAACTTGAATAAAAAAAGTATAACAGGTACCAAAATTTCATTTAATTATAACAAAAAATAAAAATATCATTTCTATAAGTTAAGTTTAGAATTGACACAAAAAATCTTTTAGAAATTAAAAATACCTTCATAGAATGCAAAATTATGAATATAATTTTATGGAACCACTTTTTTACAATACTGTTTTTATTTCAATTTTGGTATGCCTGAGTTTATAGTTCATTTCATTTGTGCAAATATAATTTGCAAATCGATAGAATCTTATGCTAGAGAAAAAAGAAAATTAAAGTTGCTACATATTATTTATTAGTTTATGTATTTTTCTATACGTTTTATCTAATTTTCTTTGTTAAAGACCAAAGATATTACAAATTGGAGTTCTTTGTCTGAAACTTTTACTCTGTATTCCTAAAGAAATAAATGTTTCAAAATGCCATGCGTTTTATGCCATTTTCTTTAAACATTCTAGTCGACCAAGGCTGGCGTAATTTATATATAATTTTATTATTAGAAAAACTTCATGTCACTATTTTTTAAAATGTATGTCACTATTGACACTATATTTTATCTCTGAAGTAAGTCCGAGCCCTGTATTTCACATTCCTAAATTATAATTTTCAACGTACCTTATCGTGAATCGCTGTTAAAAACTCAGGGAAACACGCAAATTGGAAGAGGACAAAATATATCAACTGGGATGATAAATGCAGCCACACATAATGGTTGGCAACAGTTCCGTCTGAATTTTCTGCAGGCGAAGGATCGTTTTCTGATCGCTCCATGGCAAGAATAACAAGTTCAACGAGCTGTTCTTCCAGGGCGATACATCTCTGTTTTTGCTGTTTTTACAAATAGAGCATACAAAATTTAGAATAAAAAATGTTGAATATTATTAAAAAGTTTAGTATCATTCCTTAATCACGGATTGCACCTGTTTTGGAAGCTGAAGCATAGAGCAAACCATGTCTCTACTGTAAGGCTGTTCCAAAACGTATCGTAAAAGTCCGGTTTGGGGTTTTAGTAGGTCCTCGTCATAAGGAAGATTTCCTCTCAAGGAAAACTGCAGATTTTCTCGCTCAAGGATCCAAGGGTTTATCAGGTGATCTGCATAACCTGAGTGTTCTACAACTGGTAACATTTTCGAATGTCCTACTATCGATACCATTTGTGCAGCAGGACGAAAACTTTCGACAAAGTCCGAAAAAAGTCTCGAAAGTTTCTGTAAATATGTATATTCGAAAATTCTTGGAATAATAATTATTATTATTAGTATCATAGTCTGGGTGGTTCAGACGGTTAGGCGCTCGGACTTTACGTTCGAGGTCTGAGGTTCAATCCCTGAATCGGTATCTCTGGACATTTTTCTATCTACTTTTACCGAGGTTCTAATGGTTTGGATCCCGCTTTAAGCCGTAGGCCCCCATCATGCACTTGGCTGCAACCCAGTCCGTGGATGGTGGGGTAAAAAACCAGGCTTTGCCCAATATTTCAAATTAGGCATACTGCTCTTATCAGATCACTTGATTGCATTACAAAAAATGCGTCCGTAACTGATGATATATATCGGGACAGCCCCGTACAGATCAGTGTTGGGTAAGTTACTTTTTTTGAGTAAGTAGTTACAGTTAGGTTACAAATTTACTAGATAAAGTAACTTTAGGTTACCTCAAAAGTTACTTTTTCACTTCCTTAATTTTATGATTTAAAAATCCAAATAATTAAGATGATAACTCATGAAAACTTAATTTAAACAGAAATAGGCATTAGTTAAATTAAGATTTTTCAAACTCATTTGTTAACCAAATCGTTGTATTTTTAATAACAAAATATGACATTTTTTTTACCGAAGTAAATAAATTTTCAAGCCAAAAGGACGAATTTTCAACAAAATTTGGACTATCTACCAAAACAGTTAAATTTTTAACACAATTTTCTACAAAGAAGTTGCATTTTCAAACCAAAAATATGAATTTTCAACCATAGAAAATAGTTGTATTTTTAATCAAATACATGCATTTTTAACAAAAATAGATGAGTTCTCAACGAAAAATATAGTAGTTGACATTATTTCAACCAAAAAATATTTTAATTTGAAATCAAACAAAGTTGAATTCAACCAAAGAAGACGAATTTTTAACAAAGTAGCTGAATCGTCAACTATATCAGATCAATATTCTATCCAAATAGTTAAATTTTCAACCAAAATAAATTAAATATTTTTACCAAAAGAGATCAGAAACGATAAAGTCGAATTTTGAAATAAGAAAGAAAAAAGAAAACGAAAAAGAAGACGAATTTTCTACAAAACAGTTGCATTCAACCAAAAAATACGAATTTTCAAGAACAGCTGAATCCTCAACCCAAAGAGACTAATTTTCTGACCATAACTGACCCATAAACTCTCTCGACAGGAGATAATATACAAAAAACACAAAGGAACTTCAAAGTAACTAAAATTAAAGTTTCAAGTTACTGCAAAAATCGTAATTAAGTTACAAGTTACTTTTCGAACTAGAAACAAAGTTACCCTAAAAGTTACAAATAACGTGACTATTCAGTAGCTTAGTTACTTGTAACAAGTTACTACCCAACTCTGGTGCAACTATTGAAAAAAATCTGAATCTAAGAAAAATGTCTTCGACATATTGGGCTGTAACCATTTTAAGCCTGAGAGAAAAATGAGCTTCTTCAGGCGAGAAGAAAAAATTCACAATTACCCAATGTGGCCATTTCTTATGATCTGGGTTTGTTTTCCTTATTTCGTTAATAATAAATACCGCAGGCAGTAAACAGGCATTTCGGTCAAAAATGTATTCCAGTAAATTTTCTAGAGCCTTTAACTGCGGTTGCACAGTGGTTGGCAGTCGCGATGGAATGGTATGTGCTTTATCTCTGCAACCCTTAAAATAAATTTTATTATTAGTATTCTTGTACTTTCTCTCATGCATTTTTTATACATAGTTGCAAAACTACCTTCAATACTTCTCTGACTCCTTTATAATCGACACCACCAATTATTTTTCGAATTAATGTGAAACATCCGACCCAGAAATCTCCAGCCTGATATACGAGCTTATCACAGTTGAGAATACATTCGCACACCAATCTGGAAAGTAGATTTAAGATTAAAATATTGATATATTCAATTTAATTGTCAGTTTCAATAATTGAGGTTTTTGTTACCTGGCAGGCAAAACGCTAGTGCTTACTAAGGTTTCTAACATAGAAAGTAATAATTCCAAACGTCTGTCATTTGTCATCCCTGCTGCCAGGATAAGAAATTGACGAACAGCGCTTTCTTGCTGTTCGGTAGTTAATCCTGTCATAGCGGTTGATAATTCGCTTTGCCATTTTGCTACCTTTTCTTTTTCTTCTTCTGAGTTGTGCACTACAAAGCAACTAAATGATTCTACTACAGGTTCTGGTTTCTGTATAAAAAATAAATTTATAAATTTAAAGGGTAATTTTCGCCTCAGTCATAAGGTACTTTTTCGCGCTCAAAAGGTGTCAAATTCAGGATAAATTTATAAGACTTCAAAATAATCTAAATTAAATTCAAAAGAATTCAAATGAATTGGAAAAATTTTTAAACAAAGAAAATTCCATTGATTTCCGTAAAATTGGAATGAATTTAAAGAAATTTAAGGCAAACAAAAAGAATTCGATGAAACTCATAAAAATTCAAGGTGAATTAAAAAAAAATGCAATGAATTTAAAACAATTTAAGAATATGGAGAAAAAAACTTAATTGAATTCAGTAACTTTGAAATGAGCTTAGGAAAATTCAAGGAAATTTAAAATAATTTGATGAAATGCCTAAGAATTCAAGGCTAGGTTAAAAGACTTCAAGATGAATTAAACAAAACCTTTTTAAAAATCCATTGAATTGTGTCAAATTGAATGAATTTAGAAGAATTAATAAGAATTCAGGGCGAATTCCAAATGAATTGCAAAAAATATTTGAAAATCTCTCGAAATCTTTGAAACTCTACGAAATCTCTCACTTCTCGTGAATAAATTCTTTGAAATCAATTAGAATATCATAAAATCCCGTGAAATTACATGAAATCTGATTATACTTTCTGAAATCCTGGAAAATTGGTTAAAATACGTTGAGAGCCCTTAAATATCCACAACATAATTGAAATCATCGAAAAGCTTATAAAATCCCTTGCAATCCTTCAAAATATACTATAACCTTATAGGTCCAGTAAAATCCTTCCATGTCTTCTGAAATTCTGGGAAATTCTTTAAAAGCGCATACAAAATTTGTTAAATTCCTTAATATTATTCAAACCTATTAAAATCCCTTGAAATGGTTTAAGCCTATTTTAAATCTTTTAAAATTTCCTAAAATATTTCAAATCCTTTAGTATCCTTTTGAAATCCCTTGAAACTTTTTAAAGCCCTTGAGAACGTCTGGGAATCTTTTACCTCCCTAAAATATTGCAAATCCTTTGAACTCCCATTAAATCCTTAACATCTTTACTTTGTATTTTCGAAAATTCTGCATATACGTTTCACAAAACTTATAAATTGCTGAAAAACGTATTTAAGATCGATTTATGTTAATGAACACGAATAAAATGATATAATTTTACGTGGAATAAATACAAATTTTCCACTTTCGTCAAACGACTTCAGAAGCCTTTCAGAACATTCAAGTAAAAGATTGTTTATCTCCGCTTTAAAATAAATTTTAAATATTTTTCAGGGTGTATATCATCTCGTCACTTATTTAATAATAACACATATTACCAGCATATATAATTAACATAACTTTCAGTCTAATATCTAATGGAATCACCAAATTCTCTTTATTTTCCAAAGTATGTAAATTAATTTGATAGTTAAAAATCATACCAGAAAAATAAAGTAGATGATGATTCATTGTTTGTCTATTTATTTGTTTGTTATTGTTACGGCATCCATTTTTAAAGAGATTTTAATTTAAAGAAAGATTTGACACATAATACAATAAAACCTAACCTATTCACAAACAGCTTTTAATTTTTTTAGGAGCAACATTTGTCTCTAAATCTTCATTGTTCAGGCAAGTAATGGGTAAGTAATCAATATTACATGCAAATATCGTAGATAGTAATTATATACTAAAATATGAAGGTAAGTTATTCAAATCTGTAAGTAATATTACTTACAATATTATAAAATAAATAATAATGAAAACTTACCAAAATGTCGTTAACGATAGTGGAGATCTGTGTCTCCACGCTAACTTTCTCCATGATTTTTACTGTTTAATCAACAGCTTCTAATAAACAAGCATGGTTTTTAATAAAATTACGATAAGATGCACTGTTCTGTTGATATATTTGACGCACGAAACACAAACGCCGCTGTCGACTCCAAAAATATTGTCAGTTGTCAGCCATTTTTGTGACGTCATCGCCGGCAAAAAGAATATAGAGGTTATCTGCAAAGATATTCTTTGTTATCTGCAATAAAAAGAGTTGAATTTTCATCTTTCAGGAAATAATTATGATAATTGTGATCACAACGTTTAATGCTATAAATTAATCATTTAAGGCTAAATGGTGTTTCAAAACTGGTATATTTTTATAAACAGTTTTAAATTTTCTAATAGTTTACGAGATCGCCACTAGAGGACTGGTCTGTAACTATTGCCAACCTAATGATTAAACTGACCGGGGCGGTAAATTGTATAACCTCAAAACATATGACATACGCTCTTCACACTTCACGTTAATGGTGCAATAATTAAATGAATTAAATAGTTAAAATGTTTTCAGATGAAAGATGTGTTGACGCTACGTTGATCTCGGGAACAAAGGAAACATGTTCGTTCTTTATTTTTGAAGTAAGTGTTAATTTTATTGTTGAAAATTCCTTCATTGCACGTTTATGAATTATGATAACATGATAACAATGTGCCGTTGAAAGGGTCGAAAGTGTAAATTGTAAACTTTCACTTTGGAAGTTAAGAACACGACATTTTTTCAATTAAATTTTTATGAAACTTATGAAAATTTTATAAATTCAAATTTTCTAGTAAAGTTGACACTTTAGATGAAGGAAAATTAGAAAATAACTATGAAACAATGGGATAGTTCATATAAAAAACGTATATAATTGAACTTTTTAATTGAATTATGAATCCTGATACAAATTTCAAATTTGCCGCCAATGCTGTCTATAAGTTAGGTTATGTTGCCAGAAGTTTCATGCGTTTCATGTATTTTGAAACTTTTCATTGAAACTTTCGGCCGAAAGTTTCAAGAAGTATAAATTTCTGAAACTGCATATTGCTAATAAACTTTCATTACCATTTTTAAACTTATTTCGACTTCACGGAATCCCAGGATACTAATTAGGTATTTTCACTTCAACCGTCAGCTAACTTCACTTCGTTGATTGCTGAGGGGAAAACAAGCGACCAAATGCATGGGATTCGGTCCATTTTTGCCCTATTTTGCTAATATCTTCGTAAAAACTAATTTTTTCTATATAAGTGCAGGGGAAAAATAGTTTTTATTTTTTAAGGTCTATTTAATGACATAATAAAATGATAATAATCATAATTCATTACGAAGATATTACAAAAATAAAGCTTTGTCCATGCATATGGTCCCTTGTTTTCCCTTCAGCAAACCTTAGCAATCAACGAAGTGAAGTTAGCTGGTGGTTGAAGTGAAAATACCTAATCAATTCATTCTAAATTTTATAATGGACCAAAAATTAAAACTTTTAGTATAAAGGCGTTTTTAGTAATAATTTTTTTTTATCTGCAAAATAAAATATACCTCTTTCAAGATTTCTAAAAACAAGTATGCGAGCTAGGGTGGCCCAAAAAATAAATTTATTGTAATTTCGTGTAAAAATAATATGTGGAATACATCAAATAAAAAAAATCTCTAACCCGTCGTCCAAAGCTTTTGACGCTATAAAGAGTTGATTACTTTTTTTTAATGACAAATGACTTGCGTAAAAGCTATACGTATGACAATAAAATGATGGTAGGCATCACTGAAAATAATTTTACCCTGATTTTATTAAAAATACTACCTTTGAAAGTAACAACTTAAAAATAAAACCCTCTATAGGTGTTGAAAATGTATAATGCGTTTTTTTCATACACCTTAGATATTTTCAGCCTTGAATAATTAGAACTCTTGAGCTTATAAAAGTTAAAATTTGTGCTGTTGATAAAAAACTACCCTTAAAATTTTTTCAACTACCCCTTGCAACGATAGTTTTCTCTTTTACAGTTGTTCACATAATTTCTCTTAAGAAAAGTCCTAGAATTACTTCAGACATATCGCATAAATATTTAATAGTTTCTTTAATCATTTAAAGACAATTTGAGGTCCAGTTTTGGGCCTTTAAACTGCCCTCAATACAAATTTGGTAAAATACCGTCTTTTTGCATAAAGTGCGTAACCGTTTTACAAGGATATCAGAAAATGAATATGCCGGACTTATTAAAAAGTAATATTACTTAATACAAACTATAGCAAAAATTTTTAATCATTTTTTTAAAGATTTTGTTGATTTCATTTTTGCGCATAAGAGACATATTTTTTGCTGTTTTAATTTTCCGAGGTGATTTTGTTAAATAAATCGTTTTCTATTTCTAAGTTGTAATGCAGATTTATTCAACAACCAAGTATCTAAAATGAAAAAGAAACAGAATATAACTTTTTAAAAGCAGAAAAATATGTGTTTCTTATGTGTGAAAGAGAAATCAATAAAATGTTATTCAAAAAATGTTTTAAATTTTGTGATAGTTTGTATTAGATGATATTACTTTTTAATAAGTTCCAGGCTCATTTTCTGACATCCTTGCAAAACACTTACTTTCCACATAAAGACGATATTTAACAAAATTGTATTCAGTTTTGTTTAAAGGCCTAAAATCCAACCTCCAAATTTCTTTAAATTCTGGTCATTTTTGGACTATTCTTATTACTATGAAAAAATCAAAATATCGTTGTAAGGAGTAGATTAAACAGTGTAAGGATAGGTTTCTATATATTCTATATATATATATTGGTCCTCGCGTTTCGCATTCGGTCTTCGTATTTCCCCCACATTTGTGCACATACCTTTAAAAATAAAAGGTCAAAGCATCCACAACTGTAAATTGGTGATTGTGAATTCTCTTTTGTTAAAGCGCCTTCGGCCTTAACGAAAACATTCTCATCACGTATCTCGTGCTTCGCACTCGATTTTGTCCGAAATGTGAACTTTTATACATTAAATGTTCAAGACTATTGTATCAAATGTAAATTACATTTAATTCTGTACTTCGACTTAAGATTGCTTATTCAGATATTGCAAACGAAAGTACAAATTTTATTCATCATGATTATTTCAACATTTGTTTTTTATTTGGCATTATATTTTATTCTCAGCTACCCCGAAAAATATATCATTTCAATATATTATTACAATTCATAGTATCCATTGGTATCCAAACATACGTATTTTTATTGTCTTGTTTTTATAATTAAAAAATAGCTGAGAGCAATTTGTTTGAACTTTTAAAAACAGACAATTTTGGTCTCTTGTCAATTGTGGTTTCGTGGGAAAGTTGATTGATTACGTTTCTCAGTTTGATTTTCCATGGCTAAAACCATGGATATTGACAGTAGAAGGCTGACTATGACGAACTTGACCTGTCTTTTTGGACCACAAACCAGTGTGCCAAAGGAAATTCGAATTAGAAAATTTCTTCGGAAGTTATCGCGTCGTCAGACAACAGACAGACAGACATTTCTCATTTCTTAAAGTATTACTGTTACCTATCACAGGGGTGCCTTCCTGCACCCCATTAAACGCTGGAAAGGGGAACCTATCCTATGTGATCTTCACGATTTCTGTGACCCGTCACAGGAGTGTCATCACGCTCCCCTCCCCCCTGAGACGTTGGAAAAGGGAACCTATTCGACCTACCCTATTTTAATGACCAATCACAGGGGTCCGTTCCCGATAAGAAGTTGGCAAGGGGAATCTATGTGACCTACATTATTTCTGTGACCAGTCACAGGGGTGCGTTCGTTCGTTTGTGATTTTCCAACTTCAACTTCGAATATCCCGAAAACTGTTACGCAAAGGCTAAAAATTAATATAACATAAAATGTGCATGTTGATGAGATCTCCAATTTTTTTCTGACATGTTTTTCGAAATTTCCATTGTTCCTGGCAATAAATGAAAAACCCATGGTTTTATACTTTTTTATGGGTTTTCTCGTGAAAATCAAATTTGCGCCAATTTTCACTATCATATTCGTAATCAGCGCATCAATACTATTTCATATTAGAAAGTGTTGTTACCGATGATAATTACAAGATGTTAAGGATATTTTTTCATGAAATCAAAAGATTTTAATACATTTTCGGAAAACGAATTAAAAATTTTCTATACCTTGAATTTACAAATAGCATCTCTTTTTAATTTTAGAAATCCCTTTTTCAACTCCAAACATGACTGTTTTGTTATTTTAGAGGTATAAAACATTGCAGTTCTAATCTTTCTTTTCAAAAAAAAAAAAAAAAAACAAGAACCTATAACGATCAAATTTGGGCAACACATACTCTTAAATGTCTTCACTCAAATTAAAAAAACCAGAATTAAAAAAGTAAAAAGAAAAAGAAGGCAACATCAAAATCTCCTTCCTTTTTTCTCTTCATTTTTTATGTTTATTTCTTTTAAAATCTAATAAAAAAACGCTTACAAAAATCTACCAAAGTTTCGTTTTTTTTTCGTTTCAATCTTTATTGTTATTTTCAAATACAAAAATTCGAGTTTGCAAAGTATTGTGTTTTTTCACGCTTTTATCTATAGACTGTCAGAAATTTTCAAAATTCTCAGGCGGTAAAATGTATAATTTAAAATGGTTTAATTCCTAAAGTTTTAAGAGAAAGCAATCCTATTGTTGCTGCTATTCAGAATCAGTTCGAGAAACAAACAAAAAATTATTCAAAATCGAACAACAGCATATTTGTAGCAAATTTAGATTGAATGGCTTTCATGCCCCTTTAATATTAAATTACATGTAAAATTGTATAATTTTCTTAACAAAAATGACCTCAAGCGACTTTAAACATTAATTTCAAAACGTTGTATAAAATTTGAATTAATTGTTTGACTAACACTTGAATAACTTGACTAACGTTTGACCTCTAAATGTCTAAATATTCTTTTTTTTTTAATTTATACCAAATTTCAGGGCTCATTTTCTCACCATAAACAAATAATGGATACGGTTCCTAAATTCAAGTAAAAAATAAAGCATTTCTTTAACCATCCTAGTATAATGCTTATTTTCGTGCCTAGAATAAAGTTCAACCCTTGAATACGTAGATTAGTTTTAAATTATATTCAGAGAAAATACGATAAATAAATATTACTATCTATTCATATACATGAAACATTTAATCCCACATCCTTATTTTAAACGATTTCGAAAAAACGGTTGACCCTAAAATATGTTTTTTATTGCACGATAAAATAAAATCACAACAAAAGGAAGATATATATCCGCTGCGTAGAAACCTTTCTCGTCTTTCCTATTGAATAAGAATATAAAAAGACCGCCGAGGATCGATTTTAATAGAATCCCACTAAAGAGAAGCCGATGCCCACCTGGGCGTTATACACTTGACCCCAAGCTCTTTTGGAAAGAAAACAGTAATACCTTTACCATCTTTTGTCGTTTTCTTGCAGGCAGCTATTCATTGGGCTGAAGAGGGTCATCGTGTTATTTACATCGCACCTAAAGCATTGCAGTCTCCACCATTGACGCATCATGACAGAAGTAACCCAAGCACCGAAGCTTTCAAACTCATGCGATTTATGTAAGCTTTAATTTATCCACGTGCCTTCTTTAGTCCGAATTTTTTATGTACATACATAGCGAATACCAACATTGATTACATCTCCAAAAATTTTTTTAACAAACCACCCGTTAAAAGATCAGCGAAATTCGGTTACGTTATTTTACTCGTAGGCTGTCCGAACATTCGTACATTTCCACAATAAGAGGGAAACTTTTCCTAAAAGCTTGGCTTAATGATTTTGAGTTAAATAAATAGAATGGAGGATTTCAGATTAAAAAGCGACCAATTTTAGGCTCTTAAGATTTTAACCCTTCGTCTGTATCGCTGTTTTTCGCGCCTTCCGTCTGCAAACAAAGCTCATTTTGGGCCTGTTGAGTATTTAAAGTTGTAAACGTCTTTCAGGCTTTAAAAAAATCGGGAAAAAATCACAGTTACTTTTCTAATGTGTTTTCTATAAGACAGTATTGTTAATAAAAGGAAATTTAAAAAAAATTGTGCAATAAAAATTAAACTTGATTAAAAAATACGCGAGAAATGATAATTAGTTTACAAATTCATATCTCCTCAATAAATAAAAAAAGCCTTGCAGGATTTTGAAACTATTATGGGCTTTCAGAAACATATGGTGGCGTCACCGGCGGTTTAAAAAAATTATTGAAGCACCTAAAAATGGAGAATTGTTCAGTTATTTGTCTACGAGGTCTGTCCGGAAAGTATCCGACCTTGTGGTGTACCAGGCATAAAGATAATTCTGGTCAAGGGCAATGATGCCCCCTTCAAATTACTCCCCTTTGGATGCTACTACCTTTTTCGAGCGATCCTCCCACTTCCTGAAGCAATCCTGAAAGTCACCTTTCGGAATAGCTAACAGCTTTTTCGTCGCATTCTGTTTTATTTCCACTACGTCTTGAAATTGTTTTCCTTTTAGAGGATAATTCAATTTGGGAATCAGTCAGAAATCACACGACGCCAAATCAGGGCTGCCCTTATGAAAATATATGACATGAAAAAAATGTCAGGCCTGTTATTTTTTTCCTGTCATTTTTGACCTGTCGTTTTTTCGCGACCACAGGAAAACGACAGGAAGAACGACAGCCGAAAAGGACTGGCCCTAATTGGCCATAATTTATAATAATATCGTCTGAACATTATAAAGTATCGACGACTTGCCGATTTATTAGCGAACTATTTGAACTTTTCTGTAAAGCATAAACAATCATTAGCAAAAGAAAACCATTATGGGAATTTTTATGATGA
>CAKNWT010286560.1:0-17058 GCA_932066315.1 Andricus coriarius | reverse complement strand
TGCTCAGAGATGCTAAAATTAAAAATTTTGTTAATAAATAATGAAATTGTTGAAAAAATTGTTCAAGCAAAAACAAAAAGGATTTTTAAAAAAAAACCAAGATATTCGTAATCAGGGGACTATTTTTGATCTATTTGATATACTTAATATATTTGTTTCCTATTGTATGTGGAATGTTCCAGAATTTTTGCAGTACTTAAAAAAAAACGTTTAAGGATACAATTATGCTCTTATATCTCTCTGTTCCTAAGAAATTGGACTTTTTATGACTTTTACCGGCGTCAAATAACTTTTTTTTCTATTCTGACACCAAATGAGAGGTTTTTCCTTTGTATTAGCTACAATTTTCATTCATCTGATATTTCTCTAAAA
Source organism: Andricus coriarius (assembly GCA_932066315.1). Lineage (NCBI taxonomy): Eukaryota > Metazoa > Arthropoda > Insecta > Hymenoptera > Cynipidae > Andricus > Andricus coriarius. The sequence goes on along the minus strand of CAKNWT010286560.1, from coordinate 16,686 downwards.
CTAATGTGTATATTGAAAAAAGTAAACTACCAAAATTGTACTTTTTGCGTAAATTGGATGATCGAAAGCCCAAAATAATTCTTTTTTTATCTGACATAATTAGGAGAGTATTTTCTCACTCAGAGAAAAAAACTGTCGCGATACGGCGAAACTGCGTCACTCATACGTTAGGAAATATTCTTTGTATTTTTAATAACAAATTCCTTGGCAGTTCTCCATTTGGTATTTGCCAACAGGAAGTTAACGTTACATTGTTTTCATAGAATTAAACCAAAACGTAAGCTTTACGTTGAGCAATGTTTGATTTTATCATCTTAAATTATCTCATAGCTGTGCATCACTCGCCGTCTGACATTATTCCTTTGATATTTTAAACTGATAAGAATTGAATGATAATGAGAAGTATCTCTCATCTAATTAAATAAAGTCACAAGATGTATTTATTGAGAAAAAAAATCACGGAATGCAAACGTACTGAAAGATAAATCATACTTATCATATTAGGGGCCATCCATAGATTACGTAATGGCGAAAAACTACAGGGAAAAGTCAGAAAAAGCGTTACGTGAAGGGGAGTGTGTGAAAATTGTCGGAAAATTGCGTTACATAATTTAAGGATGGCCCATTACATGAAATAATTTGTAACATCGGATACGTATTTAAATACTTATAATAACAAAAATGTATTTAGATTATTTATTGAATCCTTGAAATATAACTTCTCCCATCCATCTAACTAGAATAAGCTTCGATAATTCAAACGTAGATTCATTAAAACGCGAATATCGGATAGAAATTTCACAAGTACATGCACTGGCATGCATCCATCCAAAATTGTCCCAGCCGGCTCCTTTGCTACTGGAAAATCCCAAAAAAGAAAATTTTCGAAATTGTAGGAATCCCGAAAAAGACAATATTTGACATGGAAAATTCCCGAAATTTAAAAATATGCCGACAATTTAAAATTGCCAAATGGGAATATTCCGTCATAATAAAATTCCTGAATAAATTCTACAAATACTAAAAAGACTAAATACTAAAATAAGGAATAGTTTTATCAAATAAATGTACTTTGTTTATTATTTTAATACTTAACTATTTTTAATCCGTAAGATTAGGGAATTTCATAAGCAGGGAATTTCTCTGTGTTGGCAATACATTTTACAATGTCGGATATTTTATAATGTCTAGATTCTTCTTCGACACATGTGAAATCTGCAAAAATCTTTTTGAATCTTTCCAACATTACTAGGTTTTGTGAACACTTTTGTGACTTATAGGGGGAGGGTAATGTTAGCTGTGACGTCACACGGGAAATATAATTATGAATAACAATTTTTTGAAATACTTGAAAAAATTAAAATTAGTGATTGTTTTAGAAGTAAAGCATATAAATACATACTTCACACTCTTTCCCGTATTTCACTCTCTTCTATTTTTTTAAAAAGAATTTCTTTTTTTCAACCTGTTTCAAAGAAAACTTCCCCTTTTTTCCCTTTCGCTTACATGCGAGATGAGTTAACAGAACCGAATAAGAAAGTCCAACTATATTTCATTAAAAATTAAATTTTTTAATTGAAAGGTCTACTATTTTATTTTTGTTTTAGACTTCATCTCTTTTAGTAACTTAAAGATTTAACTGTTTTTTTTTTTTAATATTTATCTTTTCTGAGCTGAAAATTAATTTTCTCAACAGAAAAATGTATCTATTCCATGTTTGGATAAAAATTGATAGTTTTTAGTTGAAAATTCAACTATTAAATTTTTCATTGCATTTTTTTTGGAACTAGATTAAAGTTGAACTTAATTGTTAAAAATGTATTTTATTGGTTTAAGATTGAATTCCTTTTTTTTTTTTGAAATTCGTTTATTTTTTGGCTGAAAGTTAAAAAACTGTTCACTGCAAATTTTTTGTTGAATTTTGATGGCTTTCAGATAAAAATTAATCTGTATGCTTCAAAATTAACGTGTTTGTTGTAAATTCGTATTTTTTGGTGGAAAATTCTTCTTCGTGATTGAAAATTAACTTACATAGTTGAAAGTTGAACTACTTTGCTAAAAATTCATTTTATCAGTTGAAGATTCATCTCTTTGGTTGCAAATTCCATTTTCTTTGGTTGAAAATCAAGTTTTTGAATTGCAAATTTAACTATTTCATTTTTGATTAAAAATTAACTCTTTTTTTTTAATTCAACTATTTTGTAGAAAATTCGTCTTTTTGGCATGAAAATTCGACTGTTCTGTTGAAAATTCGTCTCATTGTGTTGAAAATTTTATTATTTTGCTACCAAATTGAACTTTTTTGTAGAGAATTCACCTTTTTGACTTGAAAATTTAACAATTTGGTTGCCATTTTTTGTATCTTGAATGACAAATATTTCTTGGTTTAAAATTCATCTCTTTTGGTAGAAATTATAAATGTTTTGGATAAAAGTGCAACTGTTTGGTTGGAAATGACTCTTTTTTGGTTGAGGATTCAAAAATGTTGCTGAAATTTGATCTTTTTTGTTGAATTCAACTGTCTTTGATTAAAGATTAAACTGTTTTTTGGTTGAAATATCAACTATTACATTTTTTTTATGGGGAGCCATCTTGGCATGTATTTGAAGCAGACGCGGCTTAGGGCGCTCTGTGTTTGCATAGGCTAATAAGCTTGGGAAATTGGAAGAATAGTATATCAACTCGTGCAGTTTTGAAAGAGAGTATGTGTGCCTCTAATATTCGAATAAATTTTGATCAGCAGTTCAGTTAGTGATAACAGAGAGGTAAACATAAATTCAACAATGGGTGATCACGAAGGGAATACATCAGCTGTGGAAATGACATCACTTTCTCAATTTGAGAAAATTTTAGGTACTTGGAATAACAGTATTTTAGAAGGGATCTCGAAGAATATACATATAAAGAAACTGTGAAAGAGGAACTAAATTCTATCAATGAAGAAATACATAAATGTAAATTGGAAATTGAATATCTAAGGAAAACAAATGAAGATTTGAAGACACAAATAGAACTAGATCAACAAAAGGCAGACAGACTGAATACAAAAAATAATGTTCTTTTTAGGTTGGAGAGTCACGAGCAAGAAAATTGCTTAGAGGATCTTTTAATTCATGTTATGAGCAATTCCATGTCAAATCATCTGTAGAATTTCAGCTATTGTTAGTAATTTTGATGAAGATTCTAGTATCCGTTATTTAAGGTGTTGAAAGAAAAACCCTAAAATAATTTTTCAAAAAATAAAAAAACTTATGAGCTATTAAAAATTGACAATTTTGGTCCTTTTTTCTTAAACTTTCATAACTTTGGTGATTTGAATTACATTAAGGTCTAATTTTTTTAATTATTGGTAATAAGACGCAGTTTTCAAAACATATTTTTTCAACGAACAAATTTCAAAAACGTCTTGGATTTTTCAAAAACTAATATTTAGACTGAATTTCTGAAAAAACCCACTTTTTATTTTCTGAATTTTTTATACTTTATGTTTTCTTCATTTTTGTATATAGATAGCTTACAATGTCCTCTATAAGTCCTGTAAATATCAAAATGGGATCTCCCTTAGTTTTCGAGAAATAATTAAAATGCACGCCGAAACGACGCACAGGATGTGAAAAACCATGTAAACAATAGCCAAACAATAGAAGAATATTATAATCGCATGCACGAACTTCAGAGTTGAAACTCTCGGGCGCTAGGCACACCATACCACGGCGTACGTTCTTAATTATTTCTCGAAAACTAAGGGAAATCCCATATTCATATTTACAGGGCTTGTAGAGGACATTGTAAGCTATCTATATAAAAAAATGAAGAAAACAAAAAGTAGTTTTTTTCAGAAATTCAGTTTCAAAATTAGTTTTTGAAACATCAAAGAAGTTTTTGGAATGTTTTTGTTAAAAAAATATTTTTTCAAACATACATCCTATTACGAATAATTAAAAATATGGTATATACCTTAATATCATTGAAATCACTAAAGTTATGAAAGCTTAGGAAAAAAAGGACCAGCATTTTCAATTTTGAATATCTCCTAAATTTTTTAATTTTTTCAAAAATTATCTTAGAATTTTACTTTCAACACCTAAGAGGATGGGTACTAGAATTTCCATCAAAATTACTAACAACAGCTGAAATTCTTCAGATGATTTGATATGGAATATTGCTCTTATCAAAAGCTTGCTGGTGGTAGACATCGGGCCATCAGATATCAAATTTGCAAGAAGAATGAAAAATCACAGCAATGATAGCCGCAAGTCCGCAACATGCAAGTTCTGCTTTTTCTAGCTATGTATGGGAAAAAGTCCGAGATTCTAAGACAATTAGTTCCCCTATACAAAAAGTTAACATATCTGGAAATAAATGTTCAAAAAAGGGGTTGATTTCATGATGATTATGGAAAATCGCTGCAACCTGAAGAGGAAGGATAAAGTTGAGGGTCAAAACTTGGAGAAATTTATATTTCGAATGGAAACAGGATTAAAAGATGATAAGGCAGAAAAACCAAAACAACACGCCAACATTTTCCGCGAATAAACAAAACTCGGCATGGGACTGAGTATTCTATTCTGGAATATCGGAGGATATAGAAATTTAATAAACTTGGACCGAAAACAGCAGGATAATATTCTGGGCTACGCAATATTAGGATTCACCAAACTTTCTTACATGTCTTCAATATGTCTTCAAGAACATGATGTCTGGTTCCGTACCAGCTAGACATTGGAGATATAAAGGCCATGTCTTGAATTTATGTCTGTAGCTGTGCCAAGACAAGACCAGGTAGACTTGTTTTGATACACGGAAGAATAATTTATGTATTGGGTTTATCACTGCCGGCAGGACCTGGCACTTTCAGATAGGTTGGAACCAGACAGTTGACATCTGCTAGGTATTAGAATTTTACAAACGATAAAACTTGTAATTTTGTAATAACTGATTTTTAAATCAAAAAATTGGAACCTGTCGCTTTTAACAACTACTGTTGGAGATATAAAAAAATGGATAACATTTTTAAATTCACCATCTAAAGAGCATAATTATTGCAGATAAACAAACTTATTAGTACAAAAAAGTAAATACCATGAAGATAAATAATGTGAACATTCTGTAAAATTTAAAGCGGATCAGTGATGACCTTCGGAGGCCTTGGGAGCCTTTTGGCTTGTCTTCGAGTTATAAATCTCTCAGGTTCTTTCTAAATCAAATAACCTTCTCTCGCTAGTTATACAGAATAACTTGAATTTGTCTTGGATTAGACTTCACCTGAGACAAAGTCAAGACCAAATATTTTTACCTGGGTATATATAATTGCCTGGGTATAATAGAACTTACAAACGTGTGGAATTTTCTCAAACAAGAAGAAGGAAACAAACGTTTGTAGTAGAGATAGAATATTTTAAACCTGATTTAGACTCTGATATGGTCATGGATATGTTAAGAGGTCCCTAGGCGATCTAAACTGTGATAGAGATAAAACTCTATGCATAATCGGAGGAGATTTTAATTCTAAGGTGTGAAATTTGAATCAGATTGATGCAGTATTACTAGAGGGATCAGTATTATCAGGAGATAGATGAAGTACACGCAGAAAAAAGAAATGTTATATTTACTTATCAAGAAATGTAACGTGTTTCTTGTAACCGTAACAGTAAAAACTGCTCTTAATGAGGGTATGAACATGTCAAAATCACTTAGCATTTCGTAAATGTCATAGTGAAGTTAAGGTGAATTAAGCGGCAATCCTTTAGTAAATGAAACCTCTATTCCCTAGTATTAAATGCTGTAAGATATGTGAAATTCACTGAACCGAGATTACAATAGTGGTGCAGTGAACATTGCAGAAGGATCGGTACGTGCTACCGATCCGATCCGCGCGGACCACCGGATGAATTCATGACGCCATCAACAATGGATGGATTGCATTACCTCATGGCATCACCTAAAAACATTTAGTTGTGACATTTCTGTGACAGTCGTCACATTAATCCATATTCCCACTTAGGAATAAAGGGGTTTTATAATAAATAACACTATTTTGGATGCCACATCTTATTCACAGATCGCGTACAGTTGAGATTTTATTGGAGCACTACGTGTTTGTGTCCCACGCCTGTCACAGCTGACTTGTATGGATATGAGGTAAATGCGAGAACATTTTTCTTGTACGCGCGATGGCATGGGCGCGTATTCAGAAGTCGTTACCGAGGTCACCACCTCAGTTACAAATGCATTTCGGGATTATTTCACAGATCGTTACTTGTATAATAGTGTAGTGGTTAAGATAGTCGACTTGCGTGCTTAGGTTTATGCGTTCAAACCCCCACGTTGCGTGCGAAATTTCAATTGTATTATAAGCGTTGTAACCTTACAAATACCGATTAATTATAAGTATATCCGAACATGTATCTATGAATTAACCGCGTATTGATTAATTAATTATTTTTTAGCAATATTTTTTTACAATTCATAGTGCCGTCTAAAGACTCTAAAGTCTAAACTATATTAACTATAGTCTATACCATTAACGTAAGTTAGCTCTGCAGTCTGCAGTGGGACTCCGATACCGTGTCGACAGTCGAAAATCGAACGGACCTCTTTTTTTAACGTGTGGAGCTGGAAAGAGAAGTTCGTTCGACTTTCGAGTTCGAAACAGCATCGGAGTCCCACTGCTACTAATAATATCCGTGCAGAATAGCGAGTGGATCGGTAAAATCTACGGAACCGCAGGTCAGCACCACTTGAGAATTGCCACTGGTAACCAGAAATGATAGTCATATTCAGTTGCCTATACTTGTAACATTTACTGAACTGCCGTGTTGTCCATATAAGTACTTGGAAGATCAGTAGATTTAACTTGGTTTTCAGTAAAATATAGGGTTCTTTTTTCTGCGTGTAGAGACACGATTTAAATTATAGAGGCAAATTGTTAATAAATCTTATAAAATCTGAAGGTTTCATGCTTTTAAATTTAAATGGTAGACCTCCTGACGACAGGCCAGCGAATTCTACCTTCACAAATAATAATCGTGGCAAAAGTACTATTGATTGGATTTGGGTTAACTTGTCTTGTATTAAATATATAATTAATAGTGAAATAATTAGACTAGCTACAATCACCGATAACTTTTCAAGCACAATCGAGTAAAATTGTACTACTCATATGGATGCAAATAAAATAAATAAAAATAATCTTAAATTACTCGAAATTTATAAATGGGATGCAGAGAAAGAGGAATCATATAAAAAACATTTAGGGAGCAGTAAAATAATTAAGATCAATAGTCATTCGATACAACGACTAAATTTAAACCTGGAAACAGCTGACAAAGTGGCTGTATCTAGTTAGGGGTTGTGTCATGCCCGACCAGTAATTCCAAATCATCAAAAAAAACAAAAAACATAAGTTGGATGGATGTACAATTGAAAACTTCTAAGGTTGAATTGAATAAAGCTTTGTAAGGGGCTAAAGAGAGCAATTCCAATTATGTATAATAAACTAAATACAATACAAGTAAAAAGGCTCATAAAATATAAATAAAAAATAAGAAAAATAAGCAAGAGAACAAGATTCTCTGGCATTATTAAATATAAAAGATGCAAAAGAATTCTGGATCACAATAAAGAAATTTATAAGTAGAACATTTTCAAATTATCCGATTACTATTGAGGGTTGGAAAAATGATTATATTGCATGCATTGCGAATCCAAAAACCGCATAAAGTTAATTTGGTGGCAGGGGAGGAGGGGGGGGGGGTATTTCCTCAGCTGCATGGCGAGATAGAATTCGACAAAATTATTAAAAGTGTAGGCAAGGCTAAACATGTGAAAGCCAATGCATTTTATAAGTTTATTCCCTTTAATGTCCTATAAAAAAAGGAGACAAAACAACCCTGGTAATTATACCAATATCATTTTTAAACAATTTGGCGAGATATTTACACGTATTCTAGCGAATAGAATGTAGGTCTTTGCTGAAATCAAAGGTTTAATCCCTGAAGTTCAAGCTGGATTCCAAGGGAAGAAAGCTGCAACGATAACATATTTATTTTAAAAACAGCGATCCATTCGATAATTAAAATTAAAGGTAGGACACTGTTTGACATATTCGTTAATTTTAAACAGGCATTCCCGTAAGTAAATCGCTAAATTCTTTGGATGAAACTCCAAAGTCAAGGTCTAAATAGCAAACTACTGAGAGTCGATGAATTGGGATTCAAACGGGTTTTTACAAATCAATGCCCAGATTACGCAAAACAATCTTTCAATGAGATAATTAGTAAACTATAAGAGAACATAAAAATTAGGATATAGAAGGCGTTTCTAACTCAAGAAACTCTAACATATACAAGAATATTTTTGAATCTCACAACTACCTTTGGAAAGATATAAACTTTAGTAAGGTAAGTCTTTTATGCCAGTTAAGACTGAATAGAATCAAAGAGCGTGTATTATTTTGGATCAGCGAAAAATACTTGTTTGATTCAACGCACGTTGTACATAATTCGATTTGATTGCAGAAATATGATTGACAAAAAGCATGTTTATTGATAAAGCAGTACTCTTTCCTTCTGAACCCAAAAAACAGGTTTTCGCGAAATGTCTGTCTCTCTATGTGTGTATGTGTGTATGTGTGTATGTGGGTCTGTATTTTTGTAGATTTTTAGTCTGAAGCACGATAACTTTCGAAAGAATGTACAGATTTGATTTGGCTTTTGTATACTCTTCAAGTGTCCTAAAACGAAGGTCAAGTTCGTTAGTCAGCCATTTTTGATAAAAATTCGAGAAGTGAGCGCATTTTTAAAATTGATGAGACCACTTTTTTCAAGATTCAAAAATTCTATGGACGGAGGTCCATAGTACTAAAAAATACGAACAATTTATCCCTATGACTTATTTGATGAAACAATAACTACTGGAGGTATAGCATTTACAAAATTCCAAAAAACAAACGAAAATGAACATTTTAAACCAAGAAACGCACGATATGAAAAAAAGTCAAGAGGAGAAAAACGTTTCTTTTCGAACACCCTACAATATTATCATAACAAATTTTTGAATTTTTTGAAAAATCAAAAAGTCAAATTTTGATCGCACAAAAAGTAATGAAAAATCAAAAATTCAATTTTGCGGTCAAACTATACAAGATATGAGTAAGATGAACAAACAAAAATTGTGCATATAAAAAAGATCTACAAATTTATTATAGATTACTTTTTAATAGGATGCGTAGTTTTTATTTTATTCGTAAAAAATAGCATTAAAAATAGAAAAATTAAATCTTTGAAAAAATGACGTAAGGTACGTACAAAGATAAATAGACAAACATTGCGCATTCAAAAAATATCTACAAATTTATAAGCAATCATATTTTGATAGAATGCGTAGTTTTTGTTTTAATCTTAGCTAATAAAATTAAAAATAAAATAATTAAATTTTTGGACAAACGACACAAGCTATGAAAAAAAAATAATAGACAAAAGTTGCTCACAGAAAAAGGGCTATACAAACTTGTCCTAAATAATTTTTTTAAAGAAGCGTGGTTTTTGTTGTAATCGTAAAAAATCACATTAAAAATAAAAAAATTAAATTTTTGGAAAAACCATACAAAAGACGACAAAAAATGAATAGAAAAAAGATATTCAACCAAAAAAGATCTGTAAATTTTTTATACACTTTTGTTATACAAATTTTCTTAAAACCACTTTACGCTAAGATGCGTATTTTTGGTCAAATCGTGGAAAAATAACATTAAAACTAAACAAATTAAATAAATGGAAAAACGACACAAGTTGCAATTCAATCAAGTGTCGGCACGATAACTTTCGAAAGATTGATCAGATTGGACTGTGCTTTGGCACACTTTTTGATGGCCTGAAAAGAAAGAACGAGTTCGTCAACCAGCTATTTTGGATAAAAATTCAAAAAGTGAGCACATTTAAAAAATTTTTAAGACCACTTTTTTTCAATATTTAAAAATTCTATGTACGGTTATTAGTAGTACTCACAAGGACAAAGAATTTACCGTACTGACATTTTTTTATAAAAAAAAATTATCAGAGTTATAGCATTTTCAAAAAATTAATTTTTTTATTTTTATTCTTATTTCTTACGATTAAAAAAACCACCCGCCCCTTCTAAAAATTATACTTAACAAATTTGTACATCCTCCTTGAGTGAACAAGTTCGCCTATTATTTTTTTTTCTATCTTTGTGTCGTTTTCCAAAACATTAAATTTTTTATTTTCAATCTTATTTTTTGCGATAAAAACAAAAACTAATCATCCTATCGAAAAATAGTTGATACAAAATTTGTAGCTGTTTTTTGGATGAGCAACTTCTGTCTATTCATTTTTTCTCATAGCTTGTGTCGTTTGTCCAAAAATTTAATTGTTTAATTTTTAATGATGTTTTTTTGCGAATAAAACGAAAACTACACGTCCTATCAAATGGTAATCAATAAGAAATTTGTAGATCTTTTTTAGATACATAATTTTTGTTTCTTCGTGTTTTCTTGTATCTTGCATCGTTTGACCACAAAATGGAATTTTTAATTTTTAATTACTTTTTGTGCGATCAAAATTTAAATTTTCGATTTTTCGAAAAAATTCAAAAAGTTGTTATTATAATCTTGTAGGGCTCTTAAAAAGAAACGTTTTTCTCCTTCTGACATTTTTTCATATCGTACGCTGTTCGGCTTAAAATGTTAATTTTCGTTTGATTTTTTGGATTTTGAAAATGCTATAACTCTGATAATTTTCTTTTTATCAAAAAGTGTCATTTGGATAAATTGTTTGTATTTTTGATTACTAATAATAACCGCGCATAGAATTTTCAAATCTTGAAAAAAGTAGTCTCAAAAATTTTCAAAATGTGCTCAGTTTTTGAATTTCTATCCAAAATGGCTAGTTAACGAACTCGTTCTTTCTTTTTAGGCCTTCGAAAAGTGTGACAAAGCACAATCCAATCTGATCAATCTTTCGAAAGTTATCGTGCCTACACCATACTACAGACTACAGACTACGGACAGACAGACAGACACCTTCGTAAAAAACATTTTTTCTTACTCAGGGGACCTCAAAACGTCGACATTTCCTCAAAACATTTCTTTTTGAGAGTCCTACAAGATAGTAATAAGAACTTTTTGAATTTTTTTTGAAAAATCAAAAATTCAAATTTGTTCGCACAAAAAATAATAAAAAATCAAAAACTCCATTTTGCTGTCAAACTATGCAAGATACAAAAAAAGATGAAGAGATAAACATCGTGCACCTAAAAAAGATCTATGAATTTATTATTAATCACTTTTTGATAGGATGCGTAGTTTTTGTTTTATTCGTAAAAAACAAAATTAAAAATAAAAAAAAATTAAATGTTTGGACAATCGACACAGGCAATGAGAAAAAAATGAATTAACTAAAGTTGCTCATCCAAAAAACAGCTACACATTTTTTATTATCAATTTTTTCTATAGGATGCTTAGTTTTTGTTTTAATCGTAAAAAATAATATTAAAAATAAAAAAATAATGTTTTGTAAGACGACACAAGGAAGGAATAAAAATAATGGGCAAACTTGTTCACTCAAATAGGATGTACAAATTTGTTATTTATAATTTTTAGAAAGGGCGAGTAATTTTTTTTAATAGTAAAAAATAAGAATAAATATACAAAAAATTAAATTTTTGGAAAAACGACAGAAGAGACGAAAAAAAATGAAGACAAAAGTTGTTCAACCAAAAAATATCTACAAATTTGTTATAAAGTCTTGTTATAAAAATGCATCAAAAATTAGAAATTTACTTTTTGGAAAGACGACACAAGCTGCAATGACTTTTTATTTAACAACATTTTTCGCCTAAATTATATCGACAAATTTGCTTAGTTTACACTAGTATGCGTATTTTCAGTTTAAATCATAAAAAATAACGTTGAAAGTAAACAAATTAAATTTATGGAGAGATGATGCAAGTTTCAATTGAATCTATAATAACATTTTTTGTATAGGATGCACACTCTTTTATAATCATAAAAATAAGACAGTGAAAATAGGTATGTTTCAATACCAATGCATATTATGAATTGTGATAATATACATTCATTAAAATGATAGATTTTTTAGGGTAGCTGAGAATGAAAATTAGTGCAAAATAAGGAGCAAATACTGAAGTAATCATGAAAAATAAAATTTGTATATTATTTTGCAAAATCTGAATAAGTACACTGAAAAAAATGGCATAGCTGTTGTAGCTAGAAATATATTGCTGGGGAGATATAGCTGAATTTCCAATAAAGTCTAGGTAGGACTGCAAAGTAGATAGCTAAGATATAAAAACCGTTTATCTCCTGCAGACAGAAAATTTAGGAGATAAATCTATCACCATTTGCTAAACATTCTAGCAGTCATGCTCAAACATCGTATCTCCTATAATTGGTTTGCTCGTGACAGCTAAATTTTCTAGGTACTGTACCTATACTTTGCCTGCAAGAAAATCTGTTCAATACAGCTAACTATTTAGGAAGACGAAATCCAGCGATACTTTCTAGCTGGGATAGCAAGAATTCTAGGTAATACACCTAAAAATTTTTTTCAGTGGTACCAGCTTGAGGAACAGAAATAAATATGATATACATTTGATATAATGGTGTTGAACATAATGTAGAAATGTTCAGAGTTTTGACAAAATCGAGTGCGAAGCACGAGATACGTGATGAGAATATGTTCGTTAAAGCCAAAGGAGCTTTACCAAAAGAGAATTCACAATCACCAAATTACAGTTGTCGATTATTTGACCTTTAATTTGAAAAGGTCTGGGTGCAAATGTGGGGGAAATACAAAGACCGAGCGCGTAGCGCGAGGTAAATACATCATGGAGCGCGAAGCGCGAGAATCAACAGTCGCGCGCCCTAGGCGCGCTCAAACTTGCGAGCGAAGCAAGCCGCGCGCATAGCGCGCGATGAGAATGTGACCGCGCAGGGGGCAGATTTTTTTTATTGAAATATAAATTTTATTTTTGGTGAGAATTAATCTTTTTCGATTGAAAATTCTTCCTTTTGGATTACAAATTTATCTTTGTAGGTTGAAAATTCAACTATTTTGTTGAAAATTCGACCCTTTTCGCTTGAAATTTGAACTATTTGGTTGTAAATGCAACTGTTTCGTTGATAGTTTTTTTTTTAATTGAACTATTTGGTGGAAAATTCTTATTCGTAGGTTGAGAATTCAACGATTTAGTTCAAAAGTCATATTTTTTGAAAATTCAACCATTTTGTTGAAAATTCTTCTTTTTAGAAAGAAAATTCGAGCCACTTGATTGAAAATGACACTTTTTGGTAGAAAAGTTCTTGGTCAAAAATGCAACTTTTCTACTTAAAAATTCAACTATTTGGTTTTTGGTTGAAGTTATTGGAGAAAGTATTGGAAAGAAAGTATTTCGATGGAATTAGCCTATTGGATTGCCCCTTGGTAAACCTTTTTAAGGCCTCAACAGAAAGGAAAAGTTCATTACCCACCCATTTTTGACCAGCACATTTTCCGCGTTAATCGTAAAAAATGTTATTAAAAATAAAAAATTCCATTTTGTGGTTAAACTATCGAAGATACGAAAAACAAATAAAAAGATAAAAATTGTTTATCCAAAAAAGATCTAAATTTGGTTGATAATCGTTTTTTGATAGGAATTTTAATCGAAAAAACTGACATTAAAAATTTTTAAATACAATTTTTGAATTATCGACACAAGATAAGAAAACAAATAAATTTATAAAAATTGTTTAACTAAAAAGATCTACAAATGTGTTATAATATTTTTTTGATAGGACGTGTAGTTTTTGCTTTAATCATAAAAAATAACATTAAACAAAAATTAAATTTTCACAAAATAGACACAAGGCACGAAAAAATGAATCAAAAAGGTTGTTCATCAAAAAAAAAAACAACTTTGTCATAATTCATTTTTTGACAGGACGCGTAATTTTTGTTTTAATCGTTAAAAATAACATTAACATAAAACGATGTACAGAAATTAATATAATATATATTTACTATAATAGAGTTGAACATAATATAGAAAAGTTCGCGTGTCAGACCATTTGTAATAGAGTGCGAAGCACGAGTTACGTAATTAGAATGTGTTCGTTAAGGCCAAAGGAGCATTAGCAAAAGAGAATTCACAGCCACCAAATTAAAGTAGTCGATGGTTTCACCTTTAACTTCAAAAGGTCTCTGCACAAATTTACCATGCAGATAATTATTGTGAAATTATTTGGGGCCGGGGCAGATGGTCCTGACCGCGCTAATGTGGCACTGTCAAGGCGGTCTTTTACGGCGCTGAATAGAAGTGAAGCGTTTTCGTATGGTCAAACGTTAGTCTGAACAAGCTAATCTAGCGTTAGTTTGGACGAGTTAATCTAGGGCTATTGAGTCGGTCTTGTGAAAACCTATTTTAGATGGTTAACGTTAAAAAATATTTCGAAGACTGTCCAGATGATGAGAAAAAAATGCTTTGTTTTTATGTTCATTTTTCATTTTTATACTTTTAAACACCTTGGACATTTTTTGACATGTGCAAAAAAATATTTGAATTCAAAATTTGGAAAATTTTTTGTTTCAGATAGACTAGCTAGCGCACGTTTAGGGCCCGCAAAAACTGACTTTTGTCATGACGGGCTAGCCAGCACCCGATTAGGGCCCGAAAAGTTCGTCTAGACGAGATAGTCTACACAATGCACTAACTGCACGCAAGTCTGTCCAGATGATTTTCTACACGGGTTGGGGCATATGCAAAGACCGAGCGTGTAACGCGATTTAAATCCATTATCGAGCGCAAAGCGCGAGAAAAATGCGTTATCGAGCGCGAAGCGCAAGATCCAACAGACGCGTGCGCCAGGGGCCCGTCTGTTGTAAATGAAACTCCTTGGTTTAAAATTAATTTATTTTAATTTTTTGAAAATTCAGTTATTTAGTTGAAACCCCATAAAATGTTAAATGTTTCATATTAAATTCAATATGGTGTCTATACATGAATTTTTAGGGCTTCGTAGCTCCGGGCTGAAACCCTTATAGTCGTACTTTTTTGCAGGGAAGGAAAGTGAGGGGAGGGGAAAGTAGGTGGAGTAGGAGAGGGAAAGTTTGCGATGAGGAGGTATCAACTACTTAATTACGTTTCTTTTTAAGGAAAATAATTTCAAAAAGTAATTGAAAACATTTTTTTTTCAACAATTTTTTTTCCATCTTTTTTTTCACACAATACTTTTTTGCGAAAATATTTTTTCAACCATTTTTGTCCAAAATCTTTCTTTCCAAAAATGTTTTTCAACCAAATTTTGTAATAAATTTTTTTTTCAATAATTCTTTTTACATCGTTTTTTTCAAAAAAAATTTTTTCAATTTTTTGCTAATAATTTTTTTTTTATAATTTTTTTTAATATTTGTTTTAATATTTTACAAAATTAAAAAATATTTTGTTGTTAGATTTTTTTAAGACATAAATTAACGTCTTAATAGGCTACGAAACGATTCCTTGCAGGCGCTCGGCGCCTACTTTGACTAATTTTTTTAAACTAATTTTTTCCCCAATTTTAGTGAAAAAATACCCTATTTCCCCTGTTTTGAGAGCATTTGGGCTCTCAAGTTTGTTTGTGACGGTTTCCGATCTACTAGTCAGGTAGTTTTTAAAAAACTAAATAAGATACCAAGCTTTCGCCCAGCGACGCCAGGCCTCGTCAGGAAAACATTATTAGAAGGAACGTCTAACAGTGACATATACGGGATTGAAAAAGTTTATGGTGACAAGAATGTTGACAATTATGAAAAATTCGTGATTGGTGGAAGTTCTTTATAAGAAAATATTTTTCATAATTGTCAACATTCTTGCCATCATAAACTTTTCAATTCCGTATATGTCACTGTTAGACGTTCCTTCTAATAATGTATTCCTGATGAGGCCTGGCGTCGCTGGGCGAAAGCTCGAAATCAAATAAAGTTTTTTTTACAAACCACCAGACTAGTAGATCGAAAACTGTCACTACACCGACAACCTATACATTTAACCTCGCTAGTCGACAACCTTAACATCTTTTCTAAAGATTATGTTTGTATGTTTTGTGATTTATTTTTATACTATTTTAGGCTCAAGCTTTGTGTAATTATCTGTGATGAAGAAGGGGAGGGGTGGAAAAAATTTTCAAAATAACGTGACGTAGTTTTTGAACGGCCCCGTAATATTTATTTCCCTGTTCACACATCTCAGAATCTGACTTTAGAAAGAATTTAGGTTCTTAAAAACTTTAAGTAAATAGTTATTCAAATTTTTTTTTTATAATAAAAACTATTTTATTCCTCTTTTAAATAAAGTAAACTACATAATGTATACATACCTGTTTGTAATGTCCAAGAAGTGACTCACTCGTGACCTTATTTTCCCATGCTGAACTACTTGCATTGCTTCTAAGAACGCAGACTATAGCTGTCACGATAATTACAATCAGCAAAATCATACTACCAGCCATGATAGCACGAGAAACCTTTTTTTCGCTAGTCAAGAAAAAATATATATCGTTCTTAGTTAAGATTGTGGCAATTCAAATAATTATTATTTATAAAAAAAAAAAAACGTTCTACCTGCACTGGACCGCTCCAATGTTTTGTACGCAAGATAATATTTTCACTCTCATATTATCATATTATC
>CAKNWT010286552.1:0-10025 GCA_932066315.1 Andricus coriarius | reverse complement strand
ATATTTCGTTGTCTCAAGTTAAAAAAAACACCCTGTATATATGAAAATATTTCGCTTACACGTAAATGATACGTTTTTTTTCATCAATTAACGTCTTTTTATGTTTTAATAAAGTCGTATTATGAATCTGTGATTGTCATAAGAGTATAAACAAAAAAGTATCCAATACCAAAATCATCTGCGATGACAAAACTTGCCCAGATACAATTAAAGTTGGCTTTTTCTATTCAGTGTACTGGGTGTTTTTTTAAACTTGAGACATCGAAATATCTCAAAAAATAGGCATGAAAAAAGTATCCGTAATAAAAACTTTTTATTTTCGAGGGGGAAAAGCGACATTGAAAAAATTTACCCCCTCTCCCCCGGAGGTAGGGGGAGTGTTTTCTTTCCTCGAATCGAAAAATATTTTTCGAATAAAACTTACGTATTTCATAAAGGAGAATCTGAATCTGTGATAAAAAATTAATTTTCCTATTTGAAATTACAAAGTTACCCCTGCCTCCTGAGGGGGTGGGGTGTGGTAAATTTGTTCAAAATCGCTTTTCCCCTCGAAAATAAAAAGTTTTTATTACGGATATTTTTTCATAGGATGCGTATTTTTTGAGATATTTCGATGTCTCAAGTTAAAAAAAACACCCAGTATAGTATATATAACTTTAACATTAGCCTAACTCTGGAGCTGCCCCCCCCCCACCCTATAGGCCCCTTACGATTATTGAAACATACATTTATTCAATTTTATAGAATTGAAATTTGAGAAGAAAATCTAGAGAAATTCTTTATTAACTAATTTTTTAAATTGTAACAACTTGACGGGATTCAACCTAATTCTCCACTACACAAGAAGTTCAATATGAGACCGACTGATTTAGTTCTTCCTAGAACTTCTGGCCCACGCAGTTTTTCAGCGCACAGGCAGTATCAACAATGCGTCGCCACCAGTAGCAGAGCGATAAAAGCGGGCAGTACGGGGCAGCAGTAGGCGAGAGCGACAAAAGCGGGAGAAAAATTAAACAGAAATGGTTCATAAAACCCTGACTGTTTACGTTTCCAACGACTGATTCAGTGCCACGGCCAGTGCGAGGAAACTTCCGAAACTGGCCTTATATTGGACTTCTTGTGTACAAGTATAACTAAAACTTGTTAAAGATGCTCTCCTTTCATTAATAACGTTCTCCTTATGGAGAGCTTATAATTTTTCTCTCTTTCTCCAAAGAGATTTTTTGTAATGCATTCAATCCC
Source organism: Andricus coriarius (assembly GCA_932066315.1). Taxonomy (NCBI): domain Eukaryota; kingdom Metazoa; phylum Arthropoda; class Insecta; order Hymenoptera; family Cynipidae; genus Andricus; species Andricus coriarius. Next base: position 8,783 of record CAKNWT010286552.1, on the reverse strand, counting down.
ACCAAGTTGTCATAATTTAACAAATTTGTTTATACACAATTTGTCTACAAACATATTTCTAAATACGCGTAATCAATTAATATCAATTATTGTTTTTCCATTTTACTTGGACAAGTTTTTGCATAGCAAAGATGAAAAATTCCATTTTTGAATGATAAATTCTACAAAAATATTAGGCTAATTAAAGATATTATAAATATCTGAAAAAAAGCTCTAATGAATAGTACCGCGCGCATAAAGTTAACAGCTTACAATAATTGGATAAATAGATTTCGCTGTAACCGTGCGCAGATAAAAAATTAATTATTTTGTATGATAACATATAATACAAGATTTTTGAAACTATTAAAGATATTATAAATTCCTAAAAAAAATAGCACAAGAGAATATTGCCGCACACCTACAATTGAAATGTGACCTTAATCGGACCACTAGATTTCGCTGTAGCCGTGCGCGAAGGAGAAACCAGAACTGGTCAATTACATGACAGCATTAATATTTCTCTAATCGGTACCATTGAATTTGCTATAAACGTGAACAAAAGTCAAAGAGCAATTTTTATCTTTTATAAAATCCTTACAATTTTTTTAACTAATAAAGGTATAAAAAATGCCTGAAAAAAGCACTAAAAAATGATGCCGTGCATGTAAAATTAAATTGTTGTGTCTATTGGTTTGTTAGGTTTATCTGCAGTCATTGACAAAGATGAAAAATTCAGTTTTTTTTTTATAGTTTTCGAAAGTGCTAATTTTACAGTTTTTACTTCATCAAGTTCAAGTCTTCACAAAATGTATATAGTTTTGCATTGTATGGCTTTCAGTCAAGTTTCATTAAGATCGGTTAAAAACTGGGCCGTAAATCCAATAATAGATTGCTACCGCAAATTTTGATAATTTATAACTAAAGCATTAGTGGCACAATGGGCTTTATAGCTTGAGTCTAGAATTTTTTTGAATTGTTTTGAATGAATTAAATCAATCATCTTCAATCAAATGAATCTTTCATACACTAATACACATATCATATATAATTATATTCATATACACTACCGGTCATAAGTTTGAGTTCACCTCATTTTTGATGATTGATTAAGTTCTCTTAATTTTAATTATGTCAGAGCTAAAATTTGTTCTCATAAAATAATTCAATGCTTTCAAAATTTCGTATAAAATGAGCCCAGGATGAAGCCAATTCATTCATGTTTTAAGTAGATTGCAAAAGTATTGTACATTTGAATGTTTTCTTAAATTTTCAACAACTTCCCTAATAATCAATATTTTTTATATTCCTGGGCTCATTTTCAAGCTATTTTTCCACAGCATCGGAACAGGTTATAATGATAATTTTGATACAATTTTTTATCACAGCGTAAAAACAACAGTTACAAGTTACAGTTACAACGACAGAACAACAGTTACAACCTTAAGTTCTTATACTGTGATAGGAAACATTTTTATATTTATTCCCATACGCTATTGCAATATGTACTGTAAGAAAATAGCTTTAAAATGAGCCTAAGAACATTACAAAATGTTGATTATTTCAGATATTATCTGAAATTTAAGAAAATATTGAAATTTACACTATTTTTGAAACATCTACTTGAAAAATAGACAAATCGGCTTTATCCTGGGCTCATTTTATACCGAATTTTGAGAGCATTTAATCCTTTAAAAAAGAAAAAATCTTAGGTCTGACATAATTAAAATAAAGAGAACTTAATCAATCATCCAAAAAGAGGTGAACCCAAACTTTTGACCGGTAGCGTATACTTTATTATAGACATTAGGGTGATGCATTTTATAAGGGTGAGAAAATAATTCCGTTAAATCTAAACGCATACGTTCTGTGGTACATTTTTATGCTTAAATAATTCTTGAATTTAATTTTGTATTTGTTGAAACCAATAATTTTTTTGAGTGCTCAGCACTGTAATGTTTTATCACTAGTCTTGGGAATTGAGATCAGAAAGATAAATAATCTGACTCATATGTATCCTGGGATTGTGAATCACTCCAAAGGAACATACATATCTTCAACAATTCAATTTCGTAATTGAAATTCCCCCTGAGAATACTTTTTTAAGTATAAAAGCATAAACGTATCTCGCAATTCCAAAAACATATTATGAAAACGAACAATCGATGGAATGTTTTTTGTTAAAAAATATTTATTTTCGATAAGGAAAATATGGAATAACAGTAAATAATATAACTTCAAGAAAGCGATAATCTATCTTCAGGAATGACTTGACGTAAACCCCGAGGTAAACCAGAAGTCGTTTTTTGTGAGTTTCGAATAGTAAATAAGTATAATAAATACGTCAACAATTGAAAAACTTACGCTGATAATGACATTAGGTCGCAAAACAGAAGATCTGTATAGAAAAATAGAATTTTAACTCATACTTTACTTCATTTAACAAAAAAAAAAATGGGGTCGAGAAGTTCGATTTTTTTAAACAAAATTTAATTACTTTTGTAATCGTCTTTTTCCTTCTCTATATCAATCATTTTCAGTCGTACGCCTACAATTTTTCCTTTAGAAATATGTAAATGAAACAAATTGTATTTAATAACCAAAAGAATTTGATTAGAACTGAAAGTTAAAATACTCTGTGAATACTTTGTGAGTTTGACATCGCTTGTTTTAAAGGCTTTTTAATTGATTGATATTAAATGAGGATGGACTACATAATAAAAATCTTGGGATAATTTCATTTAAAATTTGTGTAACAAATTTAATAATTAATTTAGGAAATACTGAAATCTAATTTTTCCAGGCCGCTGGATTAACGAAACTTAGATACCTTAATCTTTCCGAGAATGGAATCAACGAAATTGGCCTGGCGGCTTTTGCGAAGCTCACCGAGTTGGCTGTTTTGGATTTGTCCAGAAATCACTTAAATTATCTTTTACCGGATACTTTCGCACAAAATACGAAACTGAGGATATTAAAGCTTCAGAGAAATAATTTCAACGTGCATTTTCCTAAATTAGGATCTTCAAGTATTACTGTAAGTATCATTTTTAAATTGTATTACGTGATTAGTTAAAAAAAATTTCATTTTTGTATGAAATAACTTTTCAAAATGTTGTCAATTTTCAAAATTTTGAAAGTAGTTTTCAATAAAATAATCTTTTATATTTTATTTAAAGGCGATTGAATTGAAAAATTTTAAAGTGAAAAAGTTTAATAGATATTTCACATTGAAATGTTAAGACATTCAACAGTTGAGATTAAACGGGTCAAAATTGAAATTGTGCAGATTTAGAAACCACAGAATTAATTAAAATTCTACTAGAATTGCAAAGTGCTGTCGCCTTTTTGACATTCGAATATAGAAAAGTGCAATGAATAATAAAAAGTTAATGGTGCTCAGTATTGTTCTATTGTCTCAAATGTCTATCATTGACCTTTGTTCTAGAATAATTAATTCGAGAAAACAGTACGAAAGAAAAATGGGGGAAAATGTAGAAAATAAAAATAGTCAACTTGTAATATAAATTGTAGAATTTTATAGAATTAACTATTTAAGAAATTTTGTTATTGTATATTTACAGGATCTTGACCTCAGTGAGTGCCTAATTAGCTATTTACCTGCAGATGCCTTCAGTAACTTGAAAGAATTGAGTAAATTGGATCTTTCAAAAAATGTGATGATTCAACTTAATAGTAAAGTTTTACAAAGTGTTCTGTCTTTAAAAACAATTTTGTTGGATAGGTGAGTTTAAGTTATAATTTTTAATTTGATTTTTACCTACAAAATAAGTTTCACTAACTTCATCTGCTTCATTACCAATTAGTAACTATAACCTTTGTTGATTAATTTCGGTATTTGAAATATAGATTTTTATTTTTCGATTAGACGTTCTCATTAATATTTGGTACTGAATTGATCGACCTGAATAAAGCGACTAATAACTATTTTGAAAGTGAATTGATCATCCTTAATTAAGTGGCTCTTACCTTGTAAGATATCGATCAATAATTCATTCTTCAGTCAGAAAACGAATAATGGAAAATTGAAGGCTAGTAAAATTTATTTCTGATTAAATTAATTCCAAAAGCTATTTATATTCTTTTACAGAAATCCCTGGTCTTGTAATCGAGTGATGCAAGAGCTCCAAGCCTACTTGCTGAGTAGAAACGTAAAGTTCACCCCTTTTTGTGAATTCGCTGGACCAAAGAAGTTTGAGAAGATGATTAAATTTGAAGCTCCATTAAAAAAAGTATCCAAACTTCATCATCCATTGGAAGAAAAAACACCAAAGTCAGAAAAGGGTTGGGATTTAGATTTCATAAAAGAGGATAATGAAAATACCCTTAAGACTTTGAATACCATCAACTTCACTCGAAATTTGGACGATTTAGAAAATTCGATAAGGAATACTTCCCCCTATTGGTTCATCGGTATCGGATTTCTCCTCGGAAGTGCATCAACCTTAACTTTGATCTACCTATGGTTTTCCGCGGCCTTATCCTGCAGACTTCTCAGGATCCAAAGACGAAATCCCCTGGGATCGATAAATATCACTTCCCAAAGAACATCTCTACTGCAAAATATCTGGCGCTACAATGAAGTGGACGCTGATGATGCCTCTGAGTCCCAGATTTGTCCAGGAACTCCGCCTCCTCCTTATCGAGAAGTGATGCTTCACAGAAATTTGTACCCATGCGCCCGACGAGATTGAGACAAGAATTTTTATTGCAAAAAGATTATTAGGGAATAATCTTTGACTCTGACAATAATAATTTAATTGTAAATTACTGCAGACAGTATATTAAATCAATCTGAGTATTTTTGATTGATGATGTGGTAGCAACGTGCGAAACACGTGCTCGAGTGGCGTAGATAAAGTTGTAAGATTATGGAGAATTTTAAATTGGTGAATATTTGCGAAAACGAAAATAAAGGGCGATTTTTAGTGGTTTTTCGATCATGGCAAGGAAGTATTTTTAGAAATTTGATACGGAATTTGGATCGAGATTCGTAGATTTTATTGAACTCTTTTGGCTGAACTGAACTTCAATTGAAGAACAGAATTTCAATTATTTCAAGTGAATTTCAAATAAATCAATTTAATTTTACGAAATAAAAGTGAATTTTTAATTAATTCAAGTGAATTATCTTGAAATCAAGTAGGTTCAAGTTATCAAATTAATTTAAGAGAAATTTAAATTAGTTCAAGTGAATTATGCTGAAATGAAATTTGTTGGTGTGAATTTCAATGAAGTTGCAAGTGAATTTGAACTGTCTTTGAATTAACTCAAGTGAATTTAAATGAATATCAATTTAATTTGATAAAACACAAGTGAATTTCGAATGAATTCAAGCAAGTTTTTCATAAATTTCATTTAACTAAACTCAATATCAGTAAATTATGGTGAAATTAAGTGGTTTTATGTGCATTTCAAATTTAGCTGAATAAATTTTAAATCAATTCAAAGGAATTTAACAGAATTTTATATAATTTAATTTAATGTTAATAAACAAACGATTTTCAATAAACTCAAGTGAATTTCAGGGAATTCTGGTGAAATCAAGTGGGTTGATGTGCATTTAAAAAAATGAATTTTAAATTAATTTGCGTGAATTTCAATAAATTCATGTACATCTCAAATGAATTCCAGTGACAATCCAATAAATTAAAGTTAATTCCAAATAAATGTCAATGAACAGAACCCAATTTCAGTAAATTATGGTGAAATTTGGGTTTATTATGCATTAAAAATTAAGTAAGTCTTAAATAACTTCAAGTGAATTTAAGGCAATTTCAAATTATTCAATTTCATTTGACTAAATAAACGTGAATTTCAACTGGATCTTGGTGAATTCTGATGAAATTAAATGAGCTGATGTAACTTTCAAATTATTATAAGTTTTAAAATAATTTGAAATTACAACAGACCCGCGGTTTAGGAATTCCTAGAACTGCTGACCCACGCAGTTTCTCAGCTCGTGGGGCGAGAGACGGTTTCGACTCTTGCCTGAAAAACACCAGCAGCGCATCGGAAAACCTAGTGCGCGGGTACACACTCGCGTATATTGTGCAATATTATGTATTCCAATTGGAAACGGTACAGACGGCCCTGACTGTTTACGTTCGGACGGCCTCGATTGAGGATCAATGCTACTTGCAGGCTACCCCCGACACTGTTCTTAAACCGCGGTTTTGGTGTAATTTACATGAATTTCAATGAATTTAAGAGCATTTTAAACGAATAAAAGTACATTCAAGTCATTTTCAGTGACATCAAGTGGATTTGAGAGAAATTCAAATGAGTCAATTGAATTTTAATGAATGCAATTAAATTCCAAACTAGTTCTGAGTAAACTTCAGACTAATTGAAGTAATTTTAAGTAAATTCTGCTAAATTAAAATGTCGTTAAACTACAATTAATTGATTTCACTAGAAATCAACCGAATTCAGTTACAAGAATATTTGCTCAAATTTAGCTGTCAAATTTAGATGAAAAAAAATGCTTTTAAAAGTCTGAATTACTAACACTTCGTAAGAATGTTCTTTTTTTTAGATCTGTAACTTATCAAACAATAAATGCAATTACATTAAAGATCTGTTTGAATGATACTCACGCGTTCAATTTTGCCCTTTTATAGTTATGAATAAAAAAACGTGCATTCACTACATCATGAGAATTGTTCAGTTGTAGAAAACAATTTTAGATCACACATTATGTGAAACCGAAGTTATTATCTTATTCTGGTTTTTCTTGCTTAGTGCTGATAATATTGTGATGCATAAGCAGATCGAATTTTAAGAAAATTTTAATTTGTAATGGGTGACCAATAAAAATATTAGATAACTAAAAATCTCATCCCTAGATTAATCTCTAAGAAAGAGATAATTGATGTAGTCTCCTGAAATTTTCTTCGTCACTCATTATTACTACTTGAAACAGGGTTTCTCTGGGAAACCTGGAGGTCATGAAATCTTGAAAAAATATCTGGAATTTTTTGTATGGCACCTATTTTAAAGTTTTAATCATTATTTTAGCTTTAAGTTTTCGAATTCTCACCAATTGATTTTTTTACTGACAAAAATAATATGATTATAGGGTAGGGTGGGGCGAGATGAACATAGTTGTCTTTTTAACGTCAGTATTTAAAATATGCTAATTCATTGCTTGAAAGTAAGTCCTTATATATATTCTACAAACATTTTTAATTATAATTTAGCCAAGATAAAAGTAAATAAAAAAGTATATGCGGAATTAGAAACGAAAATAAAAAAGTAGTGCGTTTGGCTCATACCGCCCCATGCCTGGGGCGGGATGAACCACTTAATTAAATGACTTATTATATATTATTTATAAGTAAAAGTATTGTTAACTTAGAGTATTATAAAACAAAAACATATCTTACACATATTTTTCAAAAATTTTACGGAACATTTAAAGCATTTAACGTTAAAGTGATGCAATCCTTAATCCTAACCTCTACCGGTACTAACTCTACAAACAGTGAATAGAAAAACGATTCATATCTACATGTCTTTAATCATTGTTTCCCAGAAATAAATATAACCATTTTTTGACTGACACGAGTACATTCTCTCAGTCAAAGTTAAATTTTACAGTAAGAAAACTCCCAAATACTAGACTGGTCCGCTACATGACACTGAATTTCATATATACTGGGGTTTTAAACCGATTTTTAAATATGTTTGCCGTATTTTTCAACCATAACAATGTTTTTCTCATTTTATAGCATTTCGCGATTTTCAAACAAAGTTACTTAAGAAATATAGCAGAAAAATAGTGCTCTCTTCTGGTTGCCAGCAACTCAAATTATATTATAATACAGACCCATAATTAATGCAGCTGTCAAACTTTTTCTGAGCACTTTTCTCGACAAGATTAGTTGTTTATACGTTTGCACCATAATAAAGACACTGCACAATTTGATGCAATAAAACACTGCATCTTAACCTACTGACTGCTACACTAAGAGGTTAGGTTAATGCACAGGAAGAGGTGGCTCATACCGCCCCAGAACAGTTGCTCATTCCGCCCCATATCACACTTGCCAGTAAAATCAAAATTTCAACTATTTCTGTTTTACAATTATATAAAAATTTGTTGAAAATATAAGGTTTAATAAATAAGCTATCTAAATAACCACTGGAAAAACATCTAATATGTGATTTTGTGTGATTCTTGGACTTTCTAAACAAATGCAAAATAGCAGAATACAGGTCTTAAATTTTTATTTTCATTTTTTTCAAATTTATTCAACATCAAGCGAAAATTTTTTAAAAAGATGCTTGATAACGTTCTTCCTGATATTAGTGCAAAGAACAGCTACAAAAGAAATGATAGATTGCGAGAAAATTGACTGGTTCATCTTACCCCCTATGTTCATCTCGCCCCACCCTACCCTACGTAAGTATTTAAAATTTTATAATAATATTAATGAGAATTGTTTAGAATTCAATAACTATTAAAAAGTCAATTACATTTAGATTAATTAATGATTCTATACGAATATGTTGGTAAATTAATCTGCGACCAGTAGAATGTGTTGTATGGAATAGAATTGGCGCGGGTTTTTAAAAAGTAGACCTAGAAAACCTGAAAGTCAAAGAAATTTGAATTCATCCTTCGTAGCAACCCTGGAAAAAAGTATTCACAGTGGGTCTTGCTTCTAAATTTGGAAACTAATTTTCGAGTTCACCAGTGGTCGATCTTACCTAAACTGTGATGAAGCGTAATTCCTAGAGAGTATAATACTACAAGAGATAAGTTTCTAGTCCTTTAT
>CAKNWT010286541.1:0-10682 GCA_932066315.1 Andricus coriarius | reverse complement strand
CAACCGCTCTGGATGTTGCGCGTTCGCGTTCTAGAGAAAGAATAATGTTTTATATTTCTCTTACCTTCCTTAAGGATTATCCAAAGAAAAACAAGATAAATAGTTTCACTTTATTCCACTGACATTTCGCGCATGAAAAATAAAATAGACATAACCTAGAAACAGTGACATTCGGGAAGAGCCTGATGTTCATCAGCTGCGGCCCTTAGCGAACATGCTCAAACGTCGAACGCGCAACATCCAGAGCGGTTGACAACTCGAATCTCCCGAATCATTCGTGCAAGCTCCCCAAGTATTCGGGCGGGCACCCCACCACTTCGGCCGCTGCTGTCTCGGGTGAGCACCCGAATGGTTGGGGTGCTCGCACGTCTCAGTAGTGCAAGCGCGCCAATCCTTCGGTTGAAACAAAAAAAAAAAAAGAGACACCACCCGAACTATTGGGGTGTAAGCCCGAACTATGCGGGAATTCTTCGCTCAGTGTATGAGAAATTTATTAAATTTTATTAATTTCTCAATTCGCAACTCAGAAGATTCGAAGCCTCAGAGACTGCTGACTCACCAGTTTGTAAACATAAACCAGGAATGCGTAAACACGCGCAGCTATCGATGCCAAACAAAATATGTATTATAAAACTTGTAGCCACTCATCCGACGAGGTCGAAGCATACATACGAGTGCACACACGCACCGCGCGTTTATGCAAGCGTGTGTGCGGGCCACGTACAGGCGAACCTACTTTCCAGTTCCCAAATTTGTCGGGAAAGCTCGAGAGTGCTCTGAGAATCTTTTCCCAATCACTCGTAACATTTTTGTAATTACTCACGTAAAAAAAAGTGATGAATCGTTTTAGAACTTTCAAGTCGAGTTCGTCAATTCTTTCTCAAAGTTCGCAGCTTATTTACGAAAATACATCAATATCCGATGAATTTTTCTCATATCTGAGACCTAGCTACTAGTTCGTGACTTTTTTACGGATAAATTTTTTCCTTGTGGATTGCCCAAATTTGTCGATATTCACGAAATTTGGTAACAAACAAGACCCCGGGGTTTTCGGGGTCTCTGATCACGAATCAGGAGTCAGATTTGAAAAATTCACGTCAGGGGTCCCCCAGCTCTCCCCCAAATGCCCCAATTTTTTTATATTCCTGAAACTCGGTGAAAACGCGACCCCGGGGTTGTATGGGTCACTGATCTTGACCCAAGATTCGTGATCAGCTACCCAAAAAGCGTATTCTGTAAGGATCAATACCTCGATATCAGCAAACCATGACAAGTAACTAGGTTCACAATTTGCAAAGAATATTTTTGACCTTCATGTGACCCGTCGAAGTCACTGGGACCCGTGGGTAAAAATATATGCATACGTACAATCTCCCACTCTTTCAGAATCTGAGGTCAAAGAGATGATATCTCTGGAATCAACGAAGTAGACCTACAAATTACCTTGATTCTGACGTGTAGATGCCATAGAGGCCACGGATTCTTGATCAGCGCACCTAAAAACATATTTCATAAAGATCATTACCTTGATATCAGGAAACCATGACAAGCTCCTAGGTTCAGAAGTTCTAAAGAATGTTTTTGACCTTCATGTGACCTCTAGAGGTCACTGGAATCCGTGGGTAAAAATATATCGGTACGTAAAATTTCCCGCTCTTTCAGAATCTGACAACCGACGAAGTCAAATTTTACATAAAACTAATGATTTCTCATTAGTATGAAAATGTAAAAAGTCGACAAGATCCAGGAGACGAAATTAAAAGTACAGCACATTTTCAACATTTGATATTCTATAGAATTACTTGCATCACATCTGGCACATTCTTCACGCACCTTTACGCGCGGCTGGCAAGTTTAGCACGCCTAGGGTGCGCACCTGTTGGATCTCGCAGGTCATCTCTGAGTCGATCCGTCCACTCAAAAGTACTGAGTTTTTGCCTGTCCATCGCATTGAATCTGTCTTGATTGGCTCTTACTTAGTAACAAATTGAAATCGTTTAAAGTTGCAGAATTAGAAATAAATGTCTCTTATTTGCAATCACCGTGTTATGAGCCTGTAATGCCCCCTAAGAAGTGAGCGTAACAAAGCCTGCTGAATTACACTAGACTTTCTATTTAAGCACGGGTTTGGTTCTGACCTTGGCTTGAATTGAAAGTCTGCAAACGTAAACAGTCAGGGCCGTGTCGTAATGTTGCGCAACGTGACACAGTTACAATTAGGCCGTTGGGGTACTGCGCTTTATCGCTATACCACTGTTTTGTCTAAGGTGCTTGACCGCGGACGACCTCCCCCTTCGGCCCCACGGCTCATCTCATCCACCGGCGTCAATGATTAAAACGCATAAATCGAAAGCGGTTAAATGGAAAGTCTAGTGTATTATTAGTTCCGAACGCCGCCACACTGAAATATTAAGAGTTATCTAATATTTAGCCATATGTAGCAATAGGTGTTATTTACCGCGGTTATACTGGCATATATATAATTTAAAGAAAGGGTTAAACAAACACCGCAGGGTCCCACTGGGAGCAAGTGCCATCTAAAAATGACACCGGCTCCCAGTAGAACCCCGGTAAATAACACTTATGGCCACGTCTCACGACCGTGAGATGGGTGGTCACAGGGCATGACAAAATAACGACGACAGGTCGGCGAAACCCTCGTGTGTTTTGAGAATACGAAGCGACCCATCGATGACAGCCTTCTGGATCCATCTCACAAGTGCCTTGGCATATTTTTGGCATACGGGTATGGCTTTAAGTTTACGAAACAGTAATAGTTTCGCACCTCCGAGAGCACCGATCACAAGGACAATTACTTCAACCGAATATTCTTTCAAGGTCCTGATACCAGTCCTCCTTCTCCTTCTGCTTGGCAGTGATGTTGTATTCACGTAAAATGTTTTCGATTGATTTTATTACCATATTTCAAATGGCCCAAAATTTTGTTGAAAAAAATTACAATTTCAACATCATATTTGAAAATCTAAAATAAATTTGACTTTTTTTCAAATTTCAACGCTTTATATTTTTGAAAATGGTTAGAGCAAGAAAGTTTCAGTTTTTTCCTATGAGACACTTAATTTTTAGAGTGGCAAATAATTTCGTCTTTGAGTAATGAAACGATACATGTGATGGGGGTACAATTTTTGGGCTTTTGATGCAAAGCCTTATTTTCAAACGTTTGTAACTTTTTTCTGATGCGTCAAACAAAACTCAATTCAAAATATTTTCGATAGACCCTCAACTTTCGGAATGGCATTTAAAATAGTCTTTGAGTAATCGAATGATAAATAACAGATACCACGATAGGGCGGGAGGTGCGCGATATCTGCCCAAAAATTATAACCCCATCACATGCATCGTTCGATCACTCGAAGACGAATTAATTTGCCACTCTGAAAATTAGGATTTTATAGAAAGAAACCTCAGCTTTCTTTCTTAACTATTTTCAACAAAATAAAAAGTGTCGAAATTTGAAAAAAGTTCAAACTTATTTTTGGTTTTCAAAAATGATTATGAAATTTTCAATTTTTTCAAAAATTGTTTTGAACTTCTGAAAAAAAGTAAAAAAAAAGTCTGATCGCCTCGCGGGCACTTTCTCATCGCTCGCAAGTTTGAGCACGTCTAGGGCGTGCGCCTGTTGGTTCTCGCGCTTCGCGATCGACACTGCATTCACCTCGCGCTACGCACTCGGTCTTTGTATTCCCCACACATGTGTGCACAGACCTTTTAAAATTAAAGGTAAAATCATCGACAACTGTAATTTGGTAATTATGAATTCTCTTTCCTTAGCGAATACATTCTCATCACGTACCTCGTGCTTCGCACTCGATTTTGTCCAAGATACCAAATTTCATACATTATATGATTAACTTTTGTCTATGCATCTTTTTTCGTACCTTGCGTCGTTTTTCCAAAAAAATCTGTTTACTGTTAATGTTATTTTTCACGATTTAATCAAAAATTACGCATATTATCAAAAAATAATCAACAAAAAATTTGTAGCTCTTTTCTGAGTGAACAACTTTTGTCTATTAATTTTTTTCATGGTTTGTGTCGGTTGTCCAAAAATTTAATTTTTTTTATTCTCAAAGCAGTTTTTTACAAATGAAGCAAAAACTGCGCGTCCCATCAAATAGTGATTGATAAGAAATTTGTAGATCTTTTTTGAGAGCATAATTTTTGTCCATTCATCTTTTTTCGTATCTTGTATAATTTGACCGCAAAATGGAATTTCTGATTTTTCATTATTTTTGTGTGCAATAAAAATTTGAATTCTCGATTTTTCAAGAAAATTAAAAAAAGTCTTATAACAATATTACAGGGTACTATTACAATATTACTAGCTAATATTAATATTAATATTATTAGGTAATATTACAATTTTCAAAAAGAAATATTTTTCTTTTCTTAACTTTTTTTCATATCGTGCGTTGTTTGGATTAAAATGTTAATTTTCGTTTGTTTTTTGGAATTTTGTAAATGCTATAACTCCAGTAATTTTTGTTTTATCAAAAAAGTAATAAGGATACATTGTTTGTCTTTTTGAATAATACAAAAATTTGCACATAGAATTTTTAAATTTGAAAAAGTGGTCTCAAAATTTTTATAAAAGAGTTACAATAGAGTTAACAAAACTTTGCCAGTAAACATGTTTGATAGTATGATGAAGGTTATAGTAAGCTTTGATCAAGTAATGACTTGTCCTCATTGTAAATCATTTTGATTATTAATTCGAATGATCAATGGAATACACACAAAATTTGTCTAGAAGTAGCATTCCAAGCGATATGAAAGCTTTTTTTTATTTAAATATTGGAAAATTTATATACGTTTCATACATTTAATATGCTTTACTCTAACAATTTGTAGATTATGTCATGTAAGCACTTCACAAGCGGAACGAACACGGGCCGAATATTAACCTCAAATTCACAAAGCCATACGTGGTCACGTGGTAATTACAACCTACACGGTAGTCTACCCATGCGTCCATTATATATTTTGAGAGATTTTTTATCAGGGTTGTAAATATATACATTCGAAACATTAATTATTGAAAAGGATGTAAACTTTAATTTTCGAATATAGTACATCATACTGAAAGCTTGAATCTTCGCATATTTTACACTGCTTTCAATCATTATTTTGTACATGTATGTTTGCGACCCTGCTTCTAAATTTATCTACTTGAGTTGGAGCAGTCTAGTTGTGAAATTGAAAGAGTAACTAATTTAGTTTTTTAAAATTATATTCTGCTTTAATATTGCACAGAAAAGTATAATATTTTACGCGACGACGCAAAATGATCTATTTATTCATGCTATCATAATAACTTAAGGTTTTATGTAAAAAAAATCGATCTCTGGTAGATTTTTTTTCAAAGAGGAGCTATATTCAAATAGAATGATTATTTATATGCTAAATCAATGTCAAAATTTTTAACCGTACCGATGCGGAGATAATTAATGTCAAAGAACACGTAATTCGTCGGCAATGCGTAGGCACTCTCCACAATTTAATTTGTAGTAAGTGAACGCTCTGGTACACAAATTTTTAAAATATCAGTATTTGTGCAGCTTGAAAATACAAATTTTCAGAAAAAAGATCCAATTTTTCCACCGCGTAGTTTCATAGATAATCTAATGAAAAGCATTGAAATTTTAGTCACTTTCAAACGGATAAACGTAACAGTATTGCGACACTATTACCTCTCACCAGCTTGTCTGCTGTACGCACTCGGCACACACACTCTCACGCAAACCAGCTTGAAAGCGTACGTGAAATTGCGATGTTGCGCGATCTGCGAATCTGCCGTTGGCATAGCAGTGGTGACTGTACGTATACATACATAATACGAATCTTAAGCCAGTTGCGCACTGAAAATTTCACCACGCGGGCCCGTGAAATTTTTTCAACATTGCATGGCTCGACGGCGCCCCGCGGGACTCTACTATTTGTACGGGGATGGGACTTGCATACAACCTTAAAATCGAAAAAAATTACTTGGAGCTGTAAACGAACATAACGCGAGTTGGAGCTGTATGCGGACTGAACTAGAACTAAAGATCTATTCAGTGGAGCCGCCGAATTATAATAGTATATTGTGTATCGAGGGCGTAAAGGAGGCTATTTTGACGAGTGTGAATTTGCTGCGCGAGCAAATTCAAAAAATTCAAACAAAAAAAAGATGAACTGACAAAAATTATGTATCCAAAAAAGATCTACAAATTTGTTATTGATCACATTTTGATAGGACGTGTAGTTTTCGTTTTATTCGTAAAAAACATCATTAAAAATAAAAAAATTAAATTTTTGGACAAACAACACAAGCTATGAGAAGAAATGAATAGACACAAGTTGCTCATCCAATAAACAGCTACAAATTTTTCATCAATAATTTTTCGATAGGATGCTTAGTTTTTGTTTTTTTCGCAAAAAATAAGATTAAAAATAAAAAATTGTAATGTTTTGAAAAACGACACAAAGATAGAAAAAAATAATAGGCAAACTTGTTCACTCAAGGAGGATGTACAAATTTGTTATTTATAATTTTTAGAAGGGGAGAGTAGTTTTTTTTCAATCGTAAGAAATAGGAATAAAAATAAAAAAATTAAATTTTTGGAATACCTTTTTGGAAAAACGACACAAAAGCGGAAAAAAATAAAAAGACAAAAGTTGTTTAACCAAAAAAGATCTACAAATTTTTTATAAACTCTTTTTATTAAAATGCATCAAAAATTTACTTTTTGGAAAAACGACATGAGCTAAAATAACTATTTATTTAACCAAATTTTTCGCATGAATTATATCCACAAATTTGCTTAGAACCACTTTACATCAGCAGGCATATTTTCAGTTTAAATTAAAAAAAAATAACGTTCAAAATAAACAAATTAAATTTATGGAGAAATGACACAAGTTGCAACAAAATGTATAATAACAACATTTTTGTATAGGATGCACCCTTTTTTATAGATATAAAAACAAGACAATGAAATTACGTATATTTCAATACCAATGCATATTATGAATTGTGATGACATACATTTATTGAAATTATAGATTTTTCAGGGTAGCTGAGAATAAAAATTAGTTCAGAATAAGGAGAAAATATTGAAGTAATCATGAAAAATAAAATTTGTACATTATTTTGCAAAATCCGAATAAGCAGTACCAGCTTGAGATACAGAAATGAATATGATATACAATTAATATAGTAATGTTGAACATAATGTAGAAATCACGTAGGAATCACGAGATTCTTGATGAGAATGTGTTTGTCAAAGCCAAAGGAGCTTTAACAAAAGAGAATTCACAATCACCAAATTACAGTTGTAGATGTAAAAGGTCTGTGCACGAATATGGGGGAAATACAAAGACCGAGCGCGTAGCGCGAGGTAAATACATCATCGAGCTCGAAGCGCGAGATAAATATATTATCGAGGGCGAAGCTCGAGAACCAACAGTCGCGCGCCCTCGGCGCGCTCCAACTTGCGAGCCGCGCGCGTAGCGCGTAATGAGAATGTGCCCGCGCAGCGGGCAGATTTTTTAAAAATTTGCTTATCATGATTTTATATATTTTCAATTGATTACATTTGAATAAAGCGAGATGTACGTGATAAAGTGATGTATTTGTATGCACAACCCTACTAGATGTTGTCAATTTTATGTTTCTGAAGCGCCTTCTAATAGTTCTATTGATGCGTTAAACGAAAATGGTGTTTTCCATTTATTTCAGGTTACGTTTGACAGCTCAGATCGGCTTCGAAAGGAATTGGAATCTAAATATTTGCGCTGCCTAATCGGGGATTAAAAAAAGAAGGACCGAAACGACATTAATTGATATTGAAATTTGTAATAACTTTGAATGCAAGCCTTCTTACCGGGATTCTGTCATACAATGAGGACAAATTGGATAGAGTTTAAAGTTAGATATGTAAAGTTTGCATTTATAAAGTGAAGCATACTTTAAATTATGCAATAATGATTGCCTTAAAATCGGTTATAAAATGAAAAAAATTTGGTTGAATCTTTCCAAATAAAAATGTTACCAATTTTTTAAGTTGGAAGTTGTTGAATTTTTAACTTACTAATAGTCCTCAATTATAAATTAGTAGATGTATAAGGGGGTTTCTAACCAAAGAGTCCTTCCTACCTTACCGACATCGAGAAGATTCTAGCTGCAGTGGTTCGTGTCCGTGCTAAATTTGTTTAGAAAAAGTGGTTCATGTCCGTGCTGAGCTTCTAGAACATTCTCGAGGGTCCTGATAACACCATCATGCATGCATACCTTACCGACATTCTTGATGACGCCATCATTCATTCCTACCGAGTAAAAACAGCTTCAAGGTTATTTATTATCTCAGGCATGTCGTGTAAATACTTTCAAGGTTATATTTGATTTGTCCTGGCAATTTCTACTGCGTCATATAGTTATGGGAAAAACAAGAAGGATGATTTATTGCTTCCTTACAGATAAATATATATCTTTCCAATATTGCGCAATGGTGCCAGCCAAATGTATGTAACAACAGGTTCAAGGTTATACTTATCTCAAGAATTTTTCGCGTAAATACTTTCAAGGTTATATTTTGCTTTGTCCTGGCAATTTCTACTGCATCATATAGTTATTGCAATGAAATTTGACAGCCAAAGGCATGGAACAACAGGTTCAAGGTTATTCTTATCTCAAGAATTTTTCGCGTAAATACTTTCAAGGTTATGTTTTACTTTGTCCTCGCAATTTCTACTGCGTCATATAGTTATTGCAATGAAATTTGATACGGAGGGCTATGCATAACATCCTGTTTTGGCTAGCTGAACTTGATCTATTGCTTCCTTATAGATAACGTATTCAACATTCTTCTAGAACATTCTTGACGAAGGCGTTAAATTAAACTGCGAAATTTTTTGCTAAACGAGTTCAAGGTTATTTTCATGACGCATTACATTTAGCGTGGCAAAAACATTAGCTCGCAAACGTGTTGATTATAATGTAGAATCTTCCAGAACTTTATTACATCATATGATGAAATATCTGACAATATTGTGCAAAAGTCTCCAGAAATTTGGTAGAGGGAGTAAGCGATTAAAAAAGGAGCTATGTGCTTAGTTTCTAGAATATTCCTAATGGCGTCATCAAATTATACGGCGCAATTTTTTGGTAAACAATTTCAAGGTTATTTTCAATGACGCATTAAATTTTGCGTCGCAAAAAACATTATATTTCAAACGTGTCGATTATAATGTAGAATCTTCCAGAACTTTGTTTGCATCATATGATGCAATATCTGAAAATATTGTGCAAAAGTCTCGAGAAATTTGGTAGGGAGGGTAAGCGTCTATAAAAGGAGACCAGCTCTGCTCCTTCATCAGTTTGTTGTCAGATGTCACATTGTAAAGAAGAAAAGCAGCAAGAGCTAAAAAGTCGAATACACTTATTTCTCAAGAACATTCAAGAACTGAAACAAGTGATACAAGTGCGAACAGACTTACAAACTGTAACAAGAAAATTTACTACTTTTCATATTGAAAAAAGTGAAAAATGGATTTTTCAAAACTAAACAAAATTGCCATCAATAACAATTTCCTTCCAACAAAGAAGCTCAAGGACTTAGAGCTTAACAAAAACTATGAAATTAGAAACATCAGAAAAGCAACAACACAGTTTAGAGTGCGGTTCATTGCCACGGTAGAAAACAATTTCACCGTTTTTCTACCAACAAGGATGACCAATCTGCTGAATGAAGATGAAACTCTGCTGTTGGGAATGCAAAAATCATGTGAAGATGGTGACCTCTGCATGCGGTATTTGGGTGGATGCTACAATTCCATAGAATTTACGAAGAAAACTATATAAAGTGAACAGTTTTCAATTATCGCTCAGTGCCTGGAAGCCTTCAGTGAGATTAACATCATCATGCCTCATACGCCTCGAAATCAAATATTACATGCAACTACATACAATCTGAATTCATCATTCAAAAAGCAAATTATCATCGGTGTTGAGTTTAAAAAGGACGGAAAGCTCGCCTCATCAGTAAAAATGCTAGCCAGTCATCTTCGTGCAAGTATAACCCTGAAACCTGAAGACTGGAAATTATTTAAAAGTTACTTCAAACTCATTTCACTCTTCTTCGATCTTTTGGAGATTATATAGTGGCTTTGGAGCAAATTCAAAAAACACAAAAATATTATCCGTTTGTACTACACGAAACATCGTTTGCTGTTCTCCGAGAAGTCAGTCTTTGTATCGACATATATCTTCTGGAACAGAGTCTTATGCCGTTTCAACGTACAAAGGATGTCATCATTGAAACCATAGCTGAAGGTGTATGGCGCAATGTGAAATCACCTTGTGTGAAAAGTGTAAAATCTTATATAAACAAAAATTATACAAGTTTAAAGAATAATGAAATGAAAAAACTTATATTTACTAATCTCATTCGATTTGAAAGTCTGTTTCTTGATTTGATTACTTTCTATAATCAGAACGTGTGTGAAGAAGGGAATGAGAAATTACCAGAACTCAGATGTGTGAATGGTGCCTTTGTACATTAAAATTTCGATATATTTCATTAGTATGAGAATCTGAAAAAAATATAATTTAAACCAAATCCGCCTTTTTTCACCTTAACCCATTAAGGCCCATGCCAAACCTGGGCAAAATAGCGCCAAAC
>CAKNWT010286517.1:0-11070 GCA_932066315.1 Andricus coriarius | reverse complement strand
AGCCTGTGTGGCGTAAGATGTACGAACAACGTGGCTCCAAAAAAGGTGTAGCAGGATGTCGAGAGAACCTGCTTATTGACAGGTGTATCAGTAAAGACGCTGCAGCCCATCAACGCGTCCTGTCAATGGCCCGGATTGACTACCGGAAAGCTTTCGATTCAACCTCTCATAGACTTATCATCTGTCTGTTGGAAAGCTTGAAGGTGCATCCACACATAGTGAGATGCATAGAGAGAATAATGCCTCTTTGGAAAACTAGATTTACTATCTCATCTGGAAATTATCGTGTGACAACAAACAACGTCACCTTCCAGAGGGGCGTCTTGGTTTTTGCATTTTTCCGGTGTGTGTTTGCAATTTTTGCATCACACTTCTGCCTCTATCTCTCGCACTACGAAATTCTTCTGGATACCTCTGCGGCGACACTAACCAGCGCGAGCATAAGGTCACTCATGTATTTTATATGGATGACCTGAAGCTCTATGCCTCTGGTAAACGCAAACTTCAAACTGCCATAAATATCGTCGCGAAGTACACAGGAGAGATTGAGATGGACTTTGGATTGGATAAATGTGCTAAAATTCATCTGAAGGACGGAAAGATTGTTGGCGTTCCCGAGGACCCTGAGCCTGTGGATATCGGTGTTATCAGACATCTTAACACTGGAGAGACCTATACATACCTAGGCGTGCCTCAAAGCCGCATTCAGGACGTAAGATCAGTAAAGGAGTCTCTCCGAAGCAAATAAAAGCATCTTCTCCGACAGATTTGGTCTTCCAATCTGTCAACGTTGAACAAGATATCTGCGACTAACATGCTTGCTGTCCCGGTTCTACTCTACTCTTTTGGGGTGGTTTAACGGACAAAGAAAGAACTTAAGGCCCTGGATGTCACCACACGTAAGATCATGCATATGCATAAAAGCTTACATATCAGTTCGTCAGTTCCGCCATTATACATTTCACTCCGTCAAGGCGGACGCGGACTTCTCAATCTCCAGTGCCTTCATAACCGAATAGTTCTAAGTACAGCTTATATCGTAGCCAATGGCAGAGATCCTCTCCTAAAAATGGTCAGGAACCACGAGATGATTGGCAAAGGAGCGTTCCTTTACAAAGCCGCAGAGCAAGCGGCCGAATCCCTTGGCCTGAATTTTAACATCAGAAGTGAAGTAAGTGCATTACTCTATCTAGATGGTTCACTTCTGAAAGCCGAAGTGAAGAAAGCAGAAGTTGAGAAATTCCATCAAGAGCTGCTCGACAAGAAAGTGCACGGAAATTTTCACAGAAATGTAGAAAAACAGTCCTTGTCGAAGGAGCAAACTTTTGCTTTCCTCAGATCATCAGGCCTTAATGCAGGTACAGAGGGTTGCATTTTCGCATGCCAGGACGGTGTCATTTCCACCTTAGCATACCGTGACCGCATTTTATGTCAAGACGTTCCCAGTGATAGGTGCAGAGCGTGTCATGCACACGCTGAGTACCTGGAGCACATACTATCGGGGTGTCCCACCCACGCAGGAACGACGTACATCTACAGACAAAATGCGGCCCTAAGAGTCCTTTGTTACCATTTTTGTCACTCTTACGGTGTTGGCCGCGAACCTGCCCTGCCGAACGCTCCGAGGGAGATAGAGTCAATTGTCCAAAACGAGAAGTGCCAAATCTTCTGGAACTTCGATTTTCTGACAGCAGTCTCCGTTGCACACTCGAAGCCTGACATTGTTCTCCAAGACTTCGAGAAACGAACTATATTCGTGATCGAATTCTCGGCACCGTCTGAATACAACATCACTGCCAAGGAGAGAGAAAAGGAGGAGAGATATCAAGACCTTAAAAGGGAGCTGCAAAAGCTGTACCCTAAATATTTGGTACATGTACTTGTCCTTGTGATAGGTGCTCTTGGAGGTGCAAAGCTATCACTGCTTCGTAACCTTAAAGCCAAACCCGCGTACCAATAATATGCCAAGGCACTTGCGAAATGGATGCAGAAAGCTGTCATCCTTGAATCGCTTCGTGTCCTCAAAACACACGAGGGCTTCGCCGGCCTGTCGTTTTGATTTCATCGTATCCCGTGACCACCCATCTCACGGTTGTGAGACGTGGCCATGAATGGGATTTACCGCGGTCCTACTGGGAGCCTATGTCATTTTTAGATAGCAGTTGCTCCCAGTGAGACCCTGCGGTGGTTGTTTAACCTTATTTTTTAATTATATATATAAAACATGACCTCAGTATAAATCCTGGTATCTCAAATTTCAGTTCATAACCCTACTACCCCGAGAAAGATGTGCGATTTCAACACCTGGACTACCAAGTGTAATCATTAAAAGAATAAGACCTTTAAAAAACCATCCGGGTATCTCAAATTTCAGTACTTAACCCTACTTTCCCGAGTAGGATGTGATTTCAACACTTGTACTACCGTTTAATCATTAAAACAGTAAGACCTTCTAAAAATCTAACTAAACTAACAGGTTCAATCATTAAAACAGTTAGACCTATAAGAAACCATCCGGGTATCTCAAATTTTAATACCCTAGTTCATGGAGGAAGATGTGATTTCAGCACCAAGATTACTAGGTTTAATCATTAAAATAGTAAGACCTTTAAAAAACCATTCGGGTATCAGAATTTCAGTTCATAACCCTACTTCCCCGACGAAGAGGTGATTTCAATACCTGTACTGTCAGGTTTAATCATTAAATCAGTTAGACCTTTCAAAAACCATCCGGGCATCTCAAATTTCAGTTCTTAATCCTACTTCCCTGAGGAAGACATTATTTCAACACCTTGGAATACCAGTCTTAACCATTAAAACAGACCTTTGAAAAATCATCCGAGTATCTCACATTTCAATTCTTAATCCTACTTCCCCGAGGGCGATGTAATTTCAACACCTGGGTTGCCAGGTTTAATCATTAAAACAGTATGACCTTTGAAAAACCATCCGAGTATCTCAAATTTCAATTTGTTAACCTTACTTCCCCGAGGAAGCTGTGATTTCAACACCTGGACTACGAGGTTTAATCATTCAAACAGTTAGACCTTTGAAAAACCATCCGGATATCTGAAATTTCAGTACTTAATCCTACTTCCCAGAGTAGGATGTGATTTTAACACGTGTACTACCGTTTAATCATTAAAACAGTAAAACCTTTGAAAAATCATTCGGGTATCGGAATTTCAGTTCTTAACCCTACTTTCCCGAGGAAGATGTGATTTCAACACCTAGACTACCAGGTTTAATTATTAGAATGAACGGACCTTTGGAAGAACGTTCACCTCATTATTTTTCAATCATTATAATATGAATTTTTCATTACTGAATAATAATTCGCATTGTGAAATTTGAATCAAAATTAAAACGTGGTAATAAATATTTGTAACTTTTACAATTAAACAGTTAATTATATGCATTGTTTTCAATTTAATCATTGTCATATATTTATTAGCATCAAGTGATTACATACATATTTACTTACCAGTTTCCTGTTTTCAAAGTAATCCATCCTTTTTCGCTTGTTCTATTTTCTGTGTCACGTTTCAACAGTTGAAGCAAATTTGAACGATAAAGAATTATCATAAGCGCCACCTGACGTGTGCTTGTATAACGATATTCGCTGAATTCACAGGTGCGAACTCCTCTACCATTTATTTCTACATCGCCCGCAAATCAAGTGATTTTTTTGGAGAAAAAATCACTATAGATACCTACCTACCACCAAATATTTGTATTCAGACTCTCTTTCAGTAGTGTGAATTGAGAAAGC
Source organism: Andricus coriarius (assembly GCA_932066315.1). Classification (NCBI taxonomy): domain Eukaryota; kingdom Metazoa; phylum Arthropoda; class Insecta; order Hymenoptera; family Cynipidae; genus Andricus; species Andricus coriarius. Next base: position 7,298 of record CAKNWT010286517.1, on the reverse strand, counting down.
TCTTTCAATAAACTGGAAAGTTACTAAAATAATGGTCTCACATTATGAATCCTCAGATTATTATTATTGATAATAAAATACCTGTCAAATGTTTTTCAAAACTTTTTCTATAAGCGTTAAGAAAATTATGATATTCACAGCAGAAAACTTTTTTGCGACGTAAATTCAGGGACAAATTGAAACGTTATCTTGACAATCTTTACTCGAAATGCATAATTAAAATTATAAATAAACTTGAAGTTATTTAAACAAAATATTGCATATTGTGAAATCATTTTATTTAAATTTTGTTATCTTCATCTATCAACTATCATAATAGACCTAAAAAAATATATGTTATAAAATTAAATTAGTCATAATTATTTGTATAGAAAACAATAAATCATCCGTGATTGATATAAACTATATTACGCAGTAGCTTTAGTGGATAAGTGAAAATGTCAAATTTCGAAATATCTCATCATATTTATTCACGAAAAATATAATACTGCGACTTTCAAAGCCGCAAATGGCTCAGAACTTCTATGACTTTGCATTGGCATATTTAAAGATTCCACTTGGAAAATTAGAATTTAACTTGAATACAAAGGCGGATTCAGGGCCCTCGGCAACCTTAAAGTGTGGCGCCCTTTTGAGGCTTTTAAGTGTCTCCTATTCCAAATGTCCCGAGCCCTAAAAATGACCTTAAATAAATCCTATAACCTCCCTAAATGTTCTTTTTTAGCTCCCCCTGCCTGAGAAATCACCACTATGCATCGAATCTCCTTGTCCAGCTCTATACCCAGCCAAAAAAAATCCCTATGTGTCAGATCCCTCTGACCAGCACTCTTGGCTCAAAAATCACCTCTTGATATTAAGTCTCCCTGCCTTAATTTTTTTAGCCCTAAAACTAATCCATATATGTGAAATTCTCTGTTCCTAAACTAAAATAATCACCCCTAAGTTTAAAATACCCTTGTACAGCTCTACAACAAAAGTGTTTTGTAATGATAAAAAAAATTGAAAGTATAGGTTTTAAAATTAATCGAGTTTATAAAAAACATAATTTTCACAGCTAAGCCAAAATCTCAAATTTATAAGCATTTTGAAAAATTCGACCTTTTATATGATTAAGGGAATATGACATTTTTTAGATTTTAGTAGAAAAATGTATCTTAGCTAAGATTGATAACTTGGATTCTTTGTTATGTTTCTTAAACTGAACACTAGGGTGGTGCATTTTTTATAGTAAAAAAATTGTTGAAAACAAAATCGCACAATAGCCTAAATGGTTTCTTTATGATATAAATAATACGTGGAAAAGGAAAATTTAATCGGCTAATATTTAGAGGTCGCGCAATAGCCTTGAAGAAATATTTCCTCAAATTAAATTGAACAATGGTCTAAATTGATTCTTTTAATGCTAATTATAGTTTCAAAATTAGAGGTTTAATTTATTAGTGTGCGTGATGTGAAATTAGGCATTCAAGTATTTTCAGGGTTCTAATGTTTCTAGGAAGTAATGTCCAATTGAGAATGTAATAGATTTCCTTATTAAATATAATTTACATTGTTGAAATAAGTAATGCAAAAAGTACGAAAAGAAGTTTATTTTATGTTTACAATAATATAGTAATATAGAAAATATCATCATTCACATGAATTAGTAATCACGGAATGGGTTTGTATCACGTTGGCCGCCTCTCAATTCTGTGCCGCGTCTGCAGCCTCTTTCACTACTTTGACTACCTCCAAATAAGCCTCTACCTCTACCACTACCTCTTTCACTACTTTGACTACCTCCGGAGTCTCTACCACCCCTGTAACTTCCACTACCTCCGAAACCTCTACCGCTTCTATAATTTCCACCCCTCCATCCCCTTCTATTACCCGCAGCACCCCTATCACTATTTCTATCCCTTTCATTGAAGAAAAACTGCCGTTGACATTCAGACATGAATTTGACGTATTCGCGCATCCGATTCTTATAGCTGTTGCGCTGTTTTTGTTGCTGTAAGAAGCGATTGTATCGTCCACTTGACGGCCTTTTTTCTAAAACAAACGATGAATTTGGTCAATTTATTTCTTGATCTCGCTATTTAACTTTCATCGGATCGTATAGATATATATACACAATATATATTAGGATACCTAATAAAAATTAGAATCTTTTAATTTGATAAACGCTACCCTCTCAATTTTTGCCTTTTTGTGAAAAATGCTGCTATCAATTTTATTTTATTTACTAAAAAATTCTTAGAGGTCCAGCTAGGCCGTTTAAGGTCTGAAAGTAAATTTTATTAGTTTTCGAATTAAAAAAAAAGTAATGTTAAAAAATTCATTTATCCCGAAAAATAGTAATTCTTTATTGGAAAATAAGCCCTGAATTCTATAAAACAAACAACAACATTTTAAGTTATTATCGGGCTTCGAATATGAAAATTTGTAATTTCATTACAATTAATGGCCTGAAATTGTCCCGAAACACTTTTGTTGCTAAAATATGCACAGGAGTTCTTCAACAATATAAGGAGAATATTCGTCGTACTTAATAAAATCAAAATATTTATACAGGGTGATAGAAAAAACTCTTTAATTTCGAAATACAAAAAAAAACGTTAAAATGTATTTCTAGCTATAATTTACTTGCAAAAGATATAAGCTAAATTGTTAATTGATCTCGATGGAGGTGCAAATCTGCATTTTTAATTGTTTCGATAAGTGCTGCTTACTGATTTCAATGAATGTTCAATTGGTGGAAATATGACTTTATATAAATAAGAATAGGCTTGTGCAATAGGGTAAAATTAAATACGTTGCGCGTAAAAATTGTAATACAATTGAAACAATCTCAGTAAAAGAGTCCGATTTTTAAGCTTTTTTCGCTTGTACTATTTTCATTCTATTATGATTCCTGCATGTAATGAATATGATATAGTCACTTACTGTAATTAGACATTTCATCAAATGCCTAAACAGTTCATGAACTGTTAGCTGATCGTGTAATAATCGATAGTTATTCTATCTGTATAACATTTTTCCCATTTCGTGAACTGCGCAAGCATCTCTAGACAGTGTATTAGATCAAAGTTTTCCTATCTGTCTAACTACTCTAGATATTTCATAAAACGACTAACGGTCTATCGAGCAAATAGTGCAATGAAGCTCAATGAATATCATTTTGAGTAGTCAACATTAAACTGTTGGTTTGGATTGTTTTCAAAATATTAATATTTTTTTAAATGACGGGAGTATTTTTAAGACTTAAGAATATGAATATTGTGAAAGATACATTTCCTTGACAATATGAAACTTTATAATTTTCTCAATGTTCTTTCATAATTATTGCTAAAAATTGCAAGAAAATTGGAAAGAATATAAACATAATGTTGTATTTCTTGAAATAATGTTTACTTTTCACGTAATGAATATTCTAATTTTAATTCAAGAAACACTTTTAGTCACTACACTTTTTTTCTTACCATAAATTGTCTTTCATACTTTAAACATAAATAAATATAAGGCTACTTATAAAGAGTTTCTCATTTATATTTTGAGCGAATACAAATTTTACTAAGTTTGCTAATAAAAAAAACTTAAAATTTTAAAAGCTAAAATGTTAGAGAATATTATTTTATTGGCTGCATTGAATAGAGCCAAAATCAAATATTTTGTTTGAATCTTCGTTTATAGTAGTCAACCATATTCTTATAATGTGAAAAAAAAACGATCGTGAGACTGGAATTGCAATGTTTCAAATTATATTTATCAAACTTTACTACGCTTGATTTTACCTTGATTTTACCCAAAATAGTTAGAATATTTAGACAAATAGTAAACTTTCATCTATCACACTCACTGTCTAAAGATGATTAACTGCTAGATAGATAGTTTAACTGTCGATTGTTATACAGAATCCGCCAGTAATTCATGAAACGTCTAATTACACCAAAAGGACATGACATATATAATTTTACCGGTATTTCGCAAGGCCTATTATTTCTATTCTTATTATATAAATTCTTATTTTCAGCAATGAAAAATTTCATGAAATCGAGCAACAATACTTATTCTCCAATAAATAACCAAAAACTTTTTAGAGATGACAGAATTTTTCAGCCTTTAATTATTATTTTTGAAATATCCAAAGCTAAGTAAATTCATTTTCGGACGTAAAACGGCCTATCGGAACTTTTGAAAAATTTGAAAAAAAATTAAATGTATGCTAGTATTTTTTCACTAAAAGGAAGAAATTGAGGGGGCAGCGTTGGCAGAAATTTAAATTATTTTTAGGCAAACTAATACACATCATCGATTTCAAATCAGATAAGTAGTTCATACACGAGCTTTAGATTCCATTGCTGACAAACATGTATTTTTGAGAAGAAATATGAAACGGATATTCTAATTTAAAAAAATCACATTGATGCCTGTTAAAAACTAGAAAATTAAAATTTTTTAAACTTCAAATAGAAAATTTTTTAAACCTAAGCAATCAAAATGCAATGTCAAATTTGAAATGCTCAGCATTGCATAATATTAAATTTCATTATCTGCAATATAATGTAGAAGTAGTAATAAAGAATTTTTTATTTAGTTTAAACAAATTTTGAGCAATTGAGGCGTCGGATGCAAAAAGAGGATAGAAAATTATTTCACTGAGAGTAGGAAGGCCCCTGGATGCTTTGATTTACATGGCATCTTCATCATTTCTTCTCAGCGAAATAATTATATATTCCTGTTTTGTATCCAATCAAATCAATTCAAAACCCAGAAAAGAAACTTTCTTAAGCACCAAGGCTTTGAATGAAAAATTGTACAATTGTGAGCGATTTAAATTTGAAATTGTCCAATTGTCAATATTTTAGATTAAAATTATTCACAGGCCTTACAGACCGGTCCCTATATCCCCTATTATACCCTATAATCAGTTAAGGCCATTAGGGTACTCTATTTTAAACCATTTGGTCCCTATGGTACCCTATGTGCAGCTCATAATGTAACTTTTAATAATGTCACTGCATTGTCTTGAATTATTTTTAAATATTTCAGGGTCTTTTTAAAGATTTCAATAATATGAAGGGATTTTTAAGATTTTAGGGTATTTTTAAAACTTCGAAGGCATTTTCAAGATCTTTTAATTTGCAATATTTTAGGGAAGTAAAAAATATTCCAAGGAATTATTAATTAATTTCATTAATTTGAAGGGATTTCAAAGCATTTGAAATAATTTAAAAGGTTTAAAACTTTTAAAATATCTTAAGGCCATGTAACGAGTGGGTCACGTGACCAAGCTAGTCCTCAATTTTTCATTGTAAACTTACGTCCTAAATAAATAAGATATCGCGCTCAAGTTTTGGGAAATGAAAGAGGAGACACTTAAGTTCACGGCTCTACTCTTTTTCGGTGGAAATTTTGAAAACAAATTTATTATTGATACTTTCCATTGTAAACTTACGTCCACACGGAATGAGATATCGGTTTGAAATTTTAGCACGGTAATTAGAAGGCTCGAGGGAAGGCGGTTTAGGTCCAAAATATTTATAATTGTGAAAAAAAATTTTTTAATTACTAATTGGCAAAAATACGACCGTGCTGCAAAACATGCAAGAAATTTTCAATTTTGTCAATGGGCTAGTTATGTGGTTTATATTGATAAAAGTGGAGCAAAACAACAAAACTGTTCACAAACATTATACACAAATAGTGCCACAACTAATGTTTTCACTTCAAATGTAAATAAACAAATTTATATGTTTAGTTTTCGTGAAATTACATGTATTTTTCCCAACTTATATCCAAACGAAATAATATATCAGCCTGAAAGTTTGGAAAATGAAAGGGGAGGCAATGAATTTCACGCCTCTGCTCTTTTTCGGTGAAAATTTTGAAAACAAATTCCGAATAAAATAAAACTGGAATATATCGATATTTTTCTTTGTAAACTTACGTCCACTCGGAATGAGATATCGTTTCAAAAAATTGGCCCGCCATGTATAAGACCCGAAGGAAGTCGGCTTTGGTCCTAAATATTTAAAATTATAAAAAACTTTTTTTTAGAAAAAAAGAAAATGTACAATAAATGATCATTGCCAAACCGGTCGGTAATGTAGGAAATTTGTTTTTCTAAAAAAATTTGTTTTACAATTAGAAATATTTAAGACCAAACCCGAGTTCCTTCGAGTCTTCTACATGGCGTGCCAATTTTTTAAAACGATATCTCATTCCATATGGACGTAAGTTTACAAAGGAAAGTATTGATAATACATTTTTCTTCAAAAATTTCTACCGAAAAAGAGCACAGCAGTGAACTTTAGTGTCTCCTCTTTCATTTTCCAAACTTTGTGCGCGATATCTTATTTCTTTTAGACGTAAGTTGACAAAGAAAAATTGAAAAAAAAGGTTCAAAGAAAGCGGCGCGCACTCAACATCGATCAAATTGTGTACCTAAGTAACAAGCATCGATAGAGGAACGGTCTAGGTTCTAGGCTACGGGGTCTGCCATCATGCGTTCACCTCCCCGTACTTTTTTCAATTTTATTTAGTTTCTAGTTCTTTTTTTTTTTTTTTTTTGAACAGTGCCGAAATATTATAAAATTAGTAATAAATATTTCAAACATGAAGATTTCAAAAACAGAAAAATTATCAGTTTTGACAAAACAATTTTCCTATCGATAAGTTGATGTATGCAGCACGGAATAAATATTATGAATTTGAATTTTCGCTACACTTTTATGAACAAAGAATTACTTTTTTTAAATTATATGCTTGAAGAATAAATTAAAAGTATCTCAAAATATATACAAGCGGAAATTCGCGTTCTTGTACGGAGCAATGCTTATGTTTGAAATGTTTTTAAAACGATTATCATGCCAAAGTTTGCACAAAATTTGTTTCCGACGACGACATTGATAACGAATAGCGTTTTTGGGAATTTGAAGCATTACATAACTTTAGCTAAGACTTCATTTCTTGAATAAAAATTTAATTATTCAATATTTGCTTAAGAAATTATCTTTTTTAGTTGAAAAATCGTCTTTTTTGGATGAACATTGTTTTTTTTTCTTTACTTAAAACTTCATTTTTTTTTAACTTCAACTATTTCAGTTGGAGATTCATTGTTTTAGTTGAAAACTCAACTTTTTGTTTTCAAATTCAACTATTTCTGTAGATAATTGAACTCTTTTGCTGGAAATCCGCTTTTTTTAAAAGCAATTACAATTTTTTACGGAAATATTAATAATTTTACTTGAAAATTCATCAGCTATGTTGAAAAGTGATTTCACCAAATGAAAATCTAACTGTTACATTTTTGGTTG
>CAKNWT010286512.1:0-23482 GCA_932066315.1 Andricus coriarius | reverse complement strand
CGACCAAGAAAAATATGCTAAAAAGAATTTTCAACAAAAAATTATTAATTTTTTGCCAAAAGAGATAAATTTTAAACAAAAAAGTTGATTTTTCAAGCTAAAAAGTCTAATGCTTTAGAAAAAAATTTAACTTTTAATCCCAAAAAGATACATTTTCAACAAGAAAGTTAAATTTCAAACAAAAGAAGATGACATTTCAATAAAACAGTAGAATTTTCGACCAAAAAATATGCATTTTTAACAAAGTAGTTATCTTTTAAATAAAATAATTAACTTTTCAACCAAATCATAAAATTTTTTAACTAAAAAAGATTAATTCTGAAGGAAAAATGTAATAGTAGACTTTTCAAACAAAAAGAATCAGCTTTCAACCAAAAAGAGTTGGATTTTCTGTTAGTTCTAATATTTCAGTTCACAAGTATAGGCAAAACAAATAAGAAAAATGGAAGTATCTAGAAAATCGAGGAAAAAAGAATTCTTTAAAAAGGGGCAAAAAGGGGAACAGAGGGAAAGTGTGTGAATTCTGATATTGAATAGCATTTTCGCACCAGATTAACTACAGATTGAATACATACATTAATTGAAAAAAACTTCCAAAAAACATTTATTTTAAAAGTGTTTTTTGCAACTGAATTTTATCTTAGTATCGCTTCTTACTAATTTTTGAAAAATGGTTGAATTTTAATAAAGGATGACTTATTTTTTTCGGGAAAAATATTTTCTACAACGCTATACTGTTTTCAATTTTCAAAGTAAATTTTTCTATGCCTGAAATCGTTAAAACAATTTTTTTTAAAGAAACTTTGCGTTTAACAAATAAATATATTTGAAGATTATTTTATTGTTTTTAAAATCAGAAACAGTAGAGTTTTATAAAATGATTTCCTCAAAAAAAAAGCCATGATTTATTAAACTACAACCATTTTTAAAAAATTGGTAAGGAGCGACAGCCAGAAAAATGCATTTGCAAAAACTATTGCGAAAACAATTATTTTTCGTAAGTTTAAATCTTTTTTCATTAAAAAAACGTTTTTTTCTTTCATAATAAATGACTGATAATAGCATTTCAATTCTTAAAACCATAGAAAATTGTTTTTCCGTTGACCTGATTTTTGGAAGAACAACTACCTTAAAGTATATAAAGTGGCCTTTTCCTTTGAAAAGTGACTTTAGTGACATTTCCTCAAAAGGTGATTTGAAAAAAAGTGACTCACAGAAAATCTGGGGTTTCTATTCGAACCGATTTTTGTTCCAAGGGAGGTGCAATAAATAGAACCTCTCTTGCTGAAAGGGAACCCAAAATGATTAATTATTCCTGAGGAACCCACAGTATGACTCACTTTAAAGAATATACAAGTTAATGAAGCACCTTTTACGTTATAATACATATTTAATGCCAACAGAATTTAATGAAGAAAATAAAGTTATAGAGATGATTCATTCTTGAAAGGAAGATAATGCACATGAGATGTGACAGGTTTTAAGGTTATGTTTAAAATGGTTACCGACTGCAGATTCTTTTTTTTATGTCACCATCTATCGGATATCATCGAACTAAACAGTAACCCTGAAAAAGAGTTCTATCGGAGTCTCAGTTCTAAAATCTAATTTACTTGAGCCGCAACATTACCGAACCCCCAGTTTTTTTCTATGCTTTATTGCGAACTGGCATAGAATAAACTTGAGTTCAAGTTGTCCAGAAATCTGTTACATTTGGGCTAATTGATTTTTGGGTGAACTTGACCTGTTCTCGGTTATGAGAATATTTCCTGTTTGAAACTTCTCTCGAGAATTTGAGAACTCCAGGGAAGCTAAAAAAAAGAGGGAAGAGTGAAAAGGGAAGATGGAGAGGATGAAAGAGGAGGAGGAGGTGGCAGCTTGTCGGTGTGTGTAGCGAAGAATGTGTGAGGGTGTCGGGTCGTAGACCACGGACAGAGTCGGGCCTCTCGGAGCGCCTAACCGGTCAGGCAACTTTTTAACGAGCCGCGGTTCTGCGCGAGAGGAAAGCGAAGATCCCGAAGCCGAACCGAGTTGAGCCATCTTCGCCGCTTCGAAATACACGCGCGCCATGCGATATACCGAAGACGCGAAGACCAAAGGCCCGCGGTGGCCAACGAATTATAAAGCCGGCTCTTCCCTTCTTGGCATTCGGTAAAGTCCTCTAAAGAATTCCTAAGAAAATCACCCGATTTTTCGCGAATCGAAACCCACCTTTCCCTTCTCACACACCGTTCATCCGATTTCACCTAGAGGCTGTCCATAAATAGGGAGTCTAGTGATAAGCCAACTTGAAATTCCCGAGTTTTTGCCTGTTTTTTCGCGTCAAAATTTTTGTAGCCCGATCAATTTTAAGCTGTCTTTCTGTAATTTGGCAATTATTTATTTATTCGTTCTAAACTTATCCTCAATCACAGACTGAATTACTGATCACGAGTATGATCCCATATGTTTATCGATGATTGTTTAAGTGCTTTTAATGTTAATTATAGAACTGTTAATATTTTTTTCTCTGAAATGTAACGGTATTCTTGATAAAATGAGCCAGGATGAAGTCATTTTCGAGTTCACTTTGTCAATTGTTTAAGAATATATTGCAAAAATAATGCAAATTTCCATGTTTTCTGAAAATTTAAATGAAATAAAATATAATACATCTTTCTCAATGTTCTTGGGATCAGTTTCTTGGTAAATTTTTATAGAATTGGACCAACTTATCACCAGCATTGTAAAATTTTCTACTTGCATGGTGCACTCTTTTTTCTGTGTTGAAATAAATATTTTTTGTAAAATATATTAAATGAGTAATCATTCAATCAACACAATTTTCCGACCACATAAAATATATTTTTTTATTTAAGGGTAACCCAAGAGAGAACGAAAATATAAAACTAAGATAGCAAGGAATGTATTTGCGATGAATATAAAGTTTAGACGTTGCTAAAGCTTGCGTGACAGGAGATGCCTCGGAACATGCGACTATGATAAAACAACAAATCTGCCCGTGCTAAAATATTAGACTTTTTAGCGTGAAAACTTAACTCTTTTGATGGGAATTCTCCTTTTGGGTTGAAGATTCATATTGTTTGTTAGAAATCCCTTTTTGGTTGAAAATGCAGTATGTTTCGACTTGAAGTCTTATAGGAGTTTAAATTGTTTGATAGTAAATTAAACATGGTATTTACATTAATTTTATTTGAAAGAATTTATCCCTCTATTATTTCCCTATTTCCGTGAAAAACACCCTATTTCGACTACTTTGAGATAATTTTTTGGCTACGTTACTTTTCGTGTGGGGGGAGGGGAACAAGATAAAACTATGCTCGTCAACGAAGGGGGCGGGGGTATAAAAAAAAAAAATTGGTGACGTAGTTTGTGGATCGTCCCCTACTAATACCCAATTTCATAATGATGAAAACTCAACAAAAAAACTACGAGAAGTGAAAAACAATTGAGAAAGAAATTTATCAGGGGATGTCTGAGGTAGCTGAAATGATCCGTAAAATTGTCGAATAAATCTTCTTAGTCAATTACGGGGTAAGATCAAAAAGCGAGTTATTTCTTCAACTAGAGTGTATCAATTACTGGAACCAGTTGGCAAAATAACCTGTTGGTGGAACGAATTAGTTAGGGAAGATAGCTCCACCTTCCTGTGAATTTCACTCGTTAAGTGGATCCATACATTACAGACCGACGCAACTGGTAGATAAGGGATGAGAAATAAGAGGGATACGCTAGGGCTAGGCTGCTAGGGAAGTAGCTGTTGGCATGAACCAGGTCGGATATATGATTATCGAGAGCACATTTCTTAATGGAGTTGTCGAGAAAATGTCAGATGAATTCGTGCAGACCTACACTTATGGCACTTCTTATCAGCGAAATAGACTGATTTTAAATTTAAAATAATTCAGAGTTTCATAGGTTTTATTGAGGCTCATAACGTCTTTGCATCTTACAAATTTTTGATTAAAAAAACTTTTTTGGTTGCCGACATGTTTCGACTTGAATTTAAGTATCTTTCAAGGCATACTTATATGGAAAAAGAAAAAAGCTGAATGTTGAAGGTTACATCAGTCTTCTTAGCATTATTTTTATTTATTTTTTAAAGTTAAATTATTTTGAAATTATTATATTATAAAATTTAATATGTAATAAAAATACCATTTTAGAAAATAGAAAAATCAGTTAGCGAAAGTTGTTTAAAGATGAGGACATATTACTTAACATTAAGGAAATTTAATTATTTTGTAGAAAATTCGTATTTTTTTGGTATTAAATCAATTTTCTGGTTAAAAATGCAACTGTTTCATTGAGAATTAACCAGTTTTAGTTGAGGATTAAAGTATTTTGTTAATAATTTGTTTTTTCTGGATAAATCCAACTGTTTTCAATTTTTATTTAAAATATTCATTTCTTGAAATATCAACTATTACATTTTCCGTTGAAAATTCATCTTTCTAAGTTGAAACTTCAAATTCATGGTTGAAAGTTGAACTAATTTCTTAAAAGTTCTTTTTATTGGATGAAGATTTATAATTTTAGTTCAAAATTCGTATTTTCTTTATTTTGAAATTAATTTCTTCAACTGCCATTTGAAGTATTTTGTTTAAAATTCAAAGGATTGGTGGTCAATTAACTTTTTTTGATGATGATTCATATTCTCGGGTTGAAAATCAAACTGTTTTATAGAAAATTAGTCTTTTAGGTTTAAAAATTCAACGATTTGGCCTACAATTTAACTATTTGGTGCAAAAGTAAACTGTTTTGTAGAAAATTAGATTTTTTTAAATTAAAAACTAATTCTCCTCAATAAAATTTGAAATAACATCGCAATTCATTGTTTAAACTTTTTAGTGAAAAATGTATGTAATTTGTTTGAAATTCGTCTTTTTTGGTAGAAAATTCGTCTTCTTGGTGGAAATTTTAACAGTTTTTTTTTGTTGATAATTCGTCATTTCTGATGAAAAATTTATCTTTTTGGTTAAAAATTCAACTATTTGGTTAAAAATTCATTCATTTTGTTAAAAACTCATCTTTTTTACTCAAAAATTCAACATTTTGGATGAAACTTTTTTCTTTATTCACTGAAAACTGATTCTTGGTTTAAAATTCGTCTTTTTGATTTGAAAATTTATCTCTTTCTGTAGAAAGATCATCTTTCTCGGTTAAAAATGCAACTGTTTGGTTGAAAATTAATCTGGTTTGGTCAAGGAATCAACTACTTTGTTGGAAATTCGTTCTCTTTGGTTCAATTAAACTTTTCTTAATTTAAAATTAAAATTGTTCCTCGTTTCAAAATTGAAATAATTTGTTAATTTATAAGAAACAGTGAAATCAATTCACGAACAAAATTAATAGTTCAAAATTCCAGACAAAAACTTTACGTAATTTATGCACGACTCTTAATCAGCCATTAAGAATATTTTCCGGTATGTTGCAATTAGTTGATATGGCGAACATATTATTTGAGCCAATTAGCAAAGAAGTTCAAAAATATTTTTCGAGCAAAAGTAAAGAAATAGTGGCATTAGCGGAAACTTCTCAGAAAATAGTGTCTCAAGTTTAATTTTTTTCGAAATACACTGGGAGTCTCATTTAAGTAACTCCCATTCAAGTAACTCCCATTTACGTAACTCCCATTTAAGTCGTTCCTAGAATTGCATTAGGGCCGCGCTCTCAGCGCATTATTTCCATCAGTTTGCGTCATGCGTCCAAATTCAACAGAAATAATTCATGCGGCCCTGCCTATCAACGTTCGGAGTGAGTGAAGGTTGTGTTCGATTCAAGTGAAGGCCATTTAAGACCAGAACCGAAACCGCACTTAAATGGAAGTTCCAGTGTAGTATTGAAATATTGTAATCACTCAAAAAAGAGATTGAATAGTGTGGTGAGTCCGAGGCCTGTGATACGGATCCTTTTTCTGCGTGACTTGAAATCGATTAAGAAACCGATAAACGTTACGAATTATGTTTTATTATTATTTTTTTTTGTTGGAAAGAGGCAAAGAGCAATATGTATGTGAGATAACTTCATTTATTGTTGAGTTCGGATTATATGGGCATGATTCCTTTTTCGCAGATAGTTGATGAAACGACGTGATATGAATCAAAACTCCAAGCAGCGAAGTAGCGAACAGAGGATGCGGGACACGGCAACGGTTACATATCGCAGCCGCTAATTTAGAGCCGGTTCATCACCTGTATTTAAAGCCATGCCGTCCGCCGGCCTGACTCCTGGCTATATAATAATTCGCCAGCAATCCTTAAAATATTATTCAACCGATAATTTCTTGAATTCCGTTTTGCTGAATATCATTTTGTCAAACGAGGTTTCAAGTCGTTATGACCTGGAGGAATAAGTGGGATACAGAATAGACGGCACAGTGCACGGCGTATAGTTGTATAATTATATATTAGACAGAGATACTCTTCGTCTTAATTTCTGCGAAGAACGGTATTACATATATTTTCTTTCTGCTGGGTACTTAGAATATAATGTCTCCTATACACTGTCTATATATATATATATCCTATATATGTCTCCTAATGACCTAATATACTATTAGGTGGGTCCACACATATGATACCAATTGGTAATACTTTAAGAATCACAGACTTCACGGACCAAAATACTATCGAAAACAGGGAAATCGGATGATTTTAAACGAAAATATGGGAATAATAGGAGCATAAATTCTTTCAAATAAAATGATTATAGATACCGTATTATATTTAATATTAAACGCTTAGAATTCCTAAGAATTTAAGTCGAAATATACTGCATTTTCAAAAAAATAGTTGACTGATAAATCCAAAAAGATGAATTTTCATTCAAGAAAGATGAATTTTTAACCAAACAGTTTCATTTTTAACTAAATAGTTGAATTTTCAACAAAATAATTATTTTTTACAACAACAACAAATATTTTAACCAAAAAATTGCGTTTTCAACAAAACAGTTGAACTTTCCAGCAAAAGAGATGAATTTTTACAAAAATAGTTAAACTTTTAACCAACTATTTGAATTTTTTAACTACAAAGCTAAATTGTCAACTAAATGGGCGAATTTCCAATAAAATTATGATTGAATTTTCGATCCAATTATGACTTTATCAAACTGGATTAATTTTTTTAAAAAAAGTTACTTTTTTAACAAAATAGTGGAATTTTTAACCAAATAGTTGCATTTTAAATCTACAAAGATGAATTTTGAACCAAATGTTAGAATTCTCAAATAAAAGAGATTGAAGTACAACCAAAAAGAGTTATTATTCCATCATAAAAGAAAGAAAAAAAAGAATTTTCAACAAAATAGTTAAATTTTCAACAACATTATTCAACCTTCAACAAAATACTTGAATTTTTAACCAAAAAGACGTATTTTCTACAAAATACATGAAGTTCAACTAAAAATGAAAAAATTTAAATTTGTAGTAAGAAAAAAAATTAATTGAAAACAAACAAGAAATTTTCAACCAAGATGAATTTTTAATCAATAAGGATGACTTATCTACCCAAAAAGATGAATTTTTTTATGTAAAAAGACGACTGTTTAACAAAATACTTGAATTTTCGACTAAAAAAAAAAGACTTTTTAACCAATTAAATCAATTTTCAACAAAACAGTTCGCATTTTTAAACAAGCAGCAGTATTTTCAACCTACAAGAATGAATTGTTAACCAAGAAGATTAATTTTTTACGAAAAAAAGAATCTTCAACAACACACATGAATTTTTAAACAAATAAATCAATTTTTTACAAAATATCACGGATTTTGAAGAATTTTGAATTTTCAATATTAAACCAAAAATGGAATAGTTAAACATTTAACTTAAAAAACTAGCTTTTAATAAACAAAAAAAAAGAATTTTCAACCAGCCGAATTTCATAAAAAAAGACAAGTTTTTAACCAAATAGTTGAATCCTCAACCAAATCAGATAAATTTTCAACCAGAGTTGAATTCTGAACCCAGAAAGATTTTTCAGAGAAGAAAGAAAAAAAGATTCAACTGAACTGTTGAATTTTCAGGCCAAAAATATGAATTTTGAACAAAAAATTTAATTGAATACCGACTAGTTGAATTCTCAATAAAAACTATGAATCTTTAACTCCAAAAAAAATAATATTTTAGAAAGTATAGTTCAACTTTCAAACAAGCAGTTGGATTTTCAACAAAAAAAGATAAATTCCCAACGAAAAATCGACTACTTAGTTGATGTTTCAACCAAAAAGGATTTTAATGTGTAACCAAAAACTGTTCAATTAAAAAAAACGACGAATTCTCAACATAATAGTTCAATCTACAACCAAAACACATTAACATTTTAACAAAAAGATGAATTTTCAACAAAATACATGAATTTTCAGATAGAAAAGATCAATTTTCAGTTAAAAAATTCATTTTTAATAACAAATATCTAATAGTGAACAAAATAGTTGAATCCTAAACCAACAGGTTAATTTTATACTAAAATAGTTGAATTTTTAACCCAAAAAGACAAATATGCAACAAAACACAAAACAGTTGAATTTTCGAGAGAAAAAAAATTAATTTTTAACAAAATAAATAAATTTTCAACAAAAGAATGATATGTTCAACGAAATAGTAGAATTTTTCCCCAAACATGTAATAGTTGATGTTTCAACCAAAAAATATTTTAATTTGTAAAGAAAACCCGTTAAATTCAACAAAATAGTTGAATCTTCAACAAAACAATGAAATGTTCATTCTGTGCATTCAAGCGAAGAAAAAACGAGAAAAATGAGAAATTGATAGAAAACAGGGGGAAAAGAGAAATTCTTAAAAAAGGGAAAAAGAAGCTTATAGAGGACAAACACACCCTATTACAAGTTTGCATTTCAAGAATGCAAAAAACCCTAGGGAAAATTTCTAGTGATAATAGGAAAATGATATGCGTTTACTAAAGCATTTTTTTCAGAAACATGGTAAGTAAGAAAAATAAGACTTTCTTTTCGGTAAAAACTGAGAAGATAATTCCGCAAAATATCTGCTGTTATTAACCGATGATGGAGGATGAGCAGAGGAAAAGAAGATGAGTAAATACATTTCTTGCGTCGTTAGGATCTGACAATTTCGAGGAAACGAGGCAATTTTTTTCACTCAGGGAGACTTAAAGAGTATGTTCCATAACATAATGCCAGACTCGTTGCTGTTATCGAATGGGGGTATAGACCACACTGTCTCAAATTTCCAGTCACGCGTTTCGTCGTCAGATTACACTTTTTAATCAAGTAGGTCAGTCGATGATGATCGTGATCATGACAATTTCAAGGCCACTGACTGATGGAAGGGTGGAAGTAATGGCGAGGGAAAAAGGGGAAAGGGGCCGTGGGGCTGGTAATGAGAGGGTAGGTGAGCGCCGATAAATCCAGTGAAACTTGGGATTTGTAAATTACATCCTGTCCATGGGCAATGGGCAATCGTACAAGAGAGGAACGAGCTCTGACTGCTGCGCGGATATCTATCGAGAATCCGAAACAGATTGCCGGATCCGTAACAAATTCATTTCAAGTTAGTCAGCAGGACTAACGAGCTTTTCGACGTTTTTGAACACAATGGAGACGCCCAGAGACGGCAGAAGACGGCAGACTACTTGCCAGACTTGTTCGCTGCTTCTTCGAGTTTAATGCATGCCCCCCACTACAAGGAAGGCTCCCGGGGGCGCGTGCATAACTCATTGTCAATCAGAAAAGGTGTAATGAGAATTTCACGAGTGACTTGATTGTTGATCTTGCAGCGCCGAATAAATAAGGGGAGATCAATCGATGCATTTCGAATGACGCACACTCTTCACAATCAGTCAGGACTGTTTTGTTATACCAGTTTATAAATAAAGATCTTCCCGTTAGCTCGTACTGGATAATAAAAATACTTTTCACGGTACAAATGATTGGAGTTGGAGATTTTATACTGCTCGAGATACGATGTAGTTAACGGATTTATGACCGAGTTGTTCATAAAATTCAATACGGATGCACAATAATCCTTTGTTTTCAGCAATTTCTCATCTGCAAGACTACTACGGAATTTCAGTTTTATAGTAATTTCATTTTTCCAGGATTTTCACTGTAATTTCTTCTATGCTGGGTATTATTTATAATTTTGTAAATTATCATAAAGACAGGCACGAAAACAAATAACTTTAACAACATTGTGATGTGTACATATCGTTGGTTCTTAAATTAATAGCTAATTGTCACAAAACGTAAAACCTCCCCAGTAGTTAGGTTAGATCATCTCGATAGAACAAATATCATCAGTGAAGTATATTTTCGTAAAATTTTCATAAATATTGTCAACACAAAAATGTGTTTTAGGAGTGATTACGCTGTTATGGGTATGTGCCATAAAATTTGACAAGACACATTTAAAAAAAAACAGATATATCCGGGTATTTTAAAATGATTACTTTCTCCGGAGGTATTCGATACTTTTTTTTCTTGGACTTATTGACTTATTCTATATCCCGTTATTATATTTTAGACATTTCTATTTAAAATTATTGACCTGAAATTAAAATCGTTAATTCAATGCCACTCGGCATTTACTTTAAAAATGAAAAGCTTTCTTATAACAAACATTACACATTAAAATAAAATTTTTCTTGGTGAAAATTTTCATAAAGGGATGCTAAAAAATTTCAGAATTCTTACAATGACAAAAGAAAATGTTAATCGAAAATTTTCAGACCTAATTTTTTATTTGCTAATTATTATAATAAACTTACGGGGGGAGCTGTCACGTCTCTTGAAGGTAATAATTATAATAAATTTATCACTGTTAAATTAAATATTAATAAATTACATGTAGCCATTATTTTTCTAATAATGTATTGAAATATATACTTTGACTATTTGATCCTTCTAAATTTAATAATAGTACATTATGTAACAAGTGGCGAAAGGAGCAGATTTTTCCTGCGGGTGGGTTTACTGCCCACGCTTCGCTCGGGCAGTAATTACTTGAGAGAAAAGTCTACTTTCGTCCCGTATTACATATAGTATTTTATTTCACTCTCGACCGTGGCCACCTTTTAGTTAGCCCTGAAAAGCGGGTCGGACGCATTTTCTATAGCTTTGTTCGCGACTCGAATTCTGATCGACTCGGAGCAACTCAGATTTTCAATATTGCGACCGTCGACCAAAAAAAAGAAAAAAAAGTCAATTTTATTTTCGCCCCACCAATTTTACTGGCCATTTCGGTCGAGTGTGGAATAAAATAACATCTTTCCACTTCCACATCCGGGGGCTTTGAAAATTTTAAATTTTAGAATATAAACGGTGGAAGTGTTGCTACTTTAACTTTTAAAATATAAGAATTGTACGATTCCAGATTCTAAGTTTTCCCACTTCTCCAAACTATACCAAAAATTGGGTATATTTTAGTCATACTTTTGTTGACTGAAAATTGGAGGAAATCGGAATCCTCGAAATATAGAAATCAAACATTAGCTCATGTTCAAAATTTTAAGAAAAATATTTGTTCAATTTAAAAACTTTTACAAAAAATAGCTCCTACTCGTTTATATCTTGTATCGTTCGCTGGAAAAATTAAAAAATTAAATTTTTTTATAAAAAAATTCTCGTGGCCATACAAATTATTTGGTCTACATGAAACTTATGGAATGTCTTCTTCATATGAACAGATTTTTTTTTAATATTGGATAAAATAAAAAAATAGGTTTTCCATAAGATTCACTTTCCGTGTTTGTGCCAAGAGATTTTTCTTCTCGAAAAATTGAATTTTTTAATTCTTCTCGCGAACGATACAAGATATTATAAACGATTAAGAGGTATTTTTTCTGGAACTTTTTTAAATGAGCAAAAATCCTCTCGACCAAAATAATAGTTTAGCCCGCATGGAACTTACGACATTTCTTCAGCCTTCAAGTAATAATTCAGCAAGAAAAATTTACGAAAAAAAGATGGGATTCTTGAGACAAGCGACTTTTAATATTTTCAGAGAAACCGCCACCATTTTTAAACTTGCCGCATTTTGTTAATTTCTGGTGGATTTCGAAAGAGGATAATTGAAGGGTGATAGTAAAGAACTAGATAAACAAAAATTTTTCAGAAAATGGACCCGATTTATTGCATAACAAATTCTTTAAAAAAATATAATACACATTGTGTTAAAAGGATTTATTCAAAATCTCAATTTTTGATACAATAAGTTTTTAAAAAATTGCATACAATTTCAATTAAAATTTGGTTCAAATTGTATATTACTAATAATTTTTTTTAACATTTTATCATTGATGTTTCTTGGAATTTTTATAATTTAATAAAAAAGAAATATATAATTTGTTATTTTTTCGAATTTTTAACCAACAATGTCTGCCAAACTGCGATATCACGATCTGTAATTTTGATTTTCTCGGCAAAGAATAATTTTTTTGGATCAAATCATTCTCATTCAACATCTCCATATCTCTGAATCGTTGTTCTTTTTGCGAAAAATTGATTTTTAATCGCAATCCAAAACGGATTTTAAAAACTGTCAATTTTAAAATTCTCGGCGAATTTTCTCGGACTTGGCTAGCTTTTGTACGGTAAACTTTCTTTACCCATATTCAGATACTTAATATCTTGTAAGCAAGTTTTTATTTGTTATTTGAACAAAAAATTGAATTTTTCATGGTAATATACAGCCGAGCTTGCTCGAATTTTACTTCCAGATCAAATGTTTCGATCCTGGATAAGTTTTTCAAGTCAAACTTTCTTATTCTCAATATAGCAACACTTTTGCTTGGGAGCAGACTTTTGCGTTATCTTTAGATAGTGATTTCGATTTTACATAATGTTTTTCCGCTTCTCTGAAAAAATTCAATTTTGTTGCTTATCTAGTTCTGTACTGCCACCCTTGAAGTAACCTCATCAGAGTTAGGAAAAAAGATCAATTATTTCAGTTAGGTCAAAAGTTATAAAGGTTTGAAAAAATATCCTTTTTACATAACAACCCTAAAATATCAAATACTCATAACTTCGCGAAACAGAATTTTTTCTCAAAAAGGTAGAATACGTGTCGTCTTATTTCCTTTGAAAAACAACACGTTTAAGAGGCGAGTGATTCTGTGATTTGAACCAGATTCGGTCCATGATAAATAATTAATTTTCTAGAATGAAATATCATTATTTAATCTCACCAATGTATTAAACACTCTGAAATATGTAACCACAGCAAAAACTTACCTGAAACAAAAATGAAAGCAATCCATTAGTAAACACATTCATTGTAATTGAATTTTTCTAAATAAAAATTCGCAAGAATCTACATACTTGAGTGAAAAAAATAGCTTTTAGAAGCTTATTTATTTCTGGTGAAGATTTAAATTTTCTTCTGGATCACATTACTGATAAATATTTTTGTTCATAAGAAACTAAATTGCATTCTGTAAACACTTATGTAATTGGAAAGTTAATCATTCTGAAGCTGAGATAATTGAAATCAATGTTAACACTTTATCCTCTCCTAAGCGTATTCTAAAAAATATTTTTTGTTGAAAAACAAACAAAAGACGACCTATGTTTCAAATGAATTTTCGTACATAAGGAAATGTGGACTAAGTCTTATGTGCAATAAAATAAGCTTTATCATGGTATAAGCTATGTTTTTTTTGTGATTTTTCTTTTACAAGTAATTTGTCAAAATTCAGAGATGTTTGGAAGCAGCCTTCGTAAAGTGAACGGATAGTATGTAATGTTCTCTTTGATTCCCCTCATTAATACCCCTGAAAGAAACTAGTCTTGAATCTACAGTTTTCCCTACCTTTCGATGTGCAGAAATGATGAAAAATATATTTAAAAAAAGTGGAAAAATACTCTTATTCTTTGAAAATATAAACGATGACAACCAGCTTGTTAAAGATCAGTGACTTCTGCAGGTTTGCAAAGTATTCCAGACTTGTAGCAATAGCAAGACTGGTCTTCAATTTCCATTTGGAATGATCATGGTACTGTTAGCAGACAACGTATGTAGTAGTTGAAATCCTGATCAGCCTGACGTTCAAGGGACATATTTAGCGGGATCGGATTGTCCCGTTCTCGTCGCGTTTTCTACTAACACGGGATGAGACTCTGGAATATCCTGAGAATGTTCCGAGGATTTATTGTGCGGGTTTGCTAGCCATCCCGTTAGGCTAATACAATAGGACCCCTCCTAGTAAATCCTCTTGTGGTGAGTTCTGAGTTGAGCATCAAGGAAAGCCCTTGACTCTCAAGTTTTCTTTGTAAATTGCAAATTAACAAAATGTAACTGTGAAGTTTCAGCTGAAGAAGACAAATTTCAAGACTCAGGATGGCACCAAAACTTCATTTTCCAAATTCCCTGATTTTCCCTTGGTCATTATTCATTTTCTCTGACTATAATATAAAGTCGAAACAAGGGAAATAAAACAAAACCAAATTAGGGGAATGATAGGGAAATAAATTTGTCTAAATGAAATTAATGTCATATTCCATATTCCTAAGATTTCAACTCGAAATGTTTTTAATGCTTTTTCAACAAAATAGATGAATTTTCAGCCAAAAAAGATGTTCTACAAAGAGACGAATTTTCAACCCCATAAGACGAATTTGCAACAAAAAAGTTCAGCTTTCAAGCTATAAATTCGAATTTTTTAGAAAACGGTTGGCTTTTAAACCCGAAAAGATGAATTTTTAACAAAAGAGTTCATTTTCAATCAAGAAAGATAAATTTTCAAGCAAATGGTCGTATTTTCAATGAAACAATTTAAAGATCAACCAAAAAAAGTTGAATTTTCGACAAAACAGTTTAACTTTTTAGTCAATATGAAGAATTTTTTAAAACATAGTTGAATTTACAACAAAACAGTTGAACTTTCGACCATAAAAGATGGATTTTGATCAAAATAATTAAATTTTCAACAAAATAGTTCAATTTTTAACCTAATTGAAGTAATTTTTGAACCAGAAGATCAGAAAAAATTGAAATATATTGTTATACTTTAAAGAACTGCCAACGAAACAGGATTCCAACAATTGATTAATAATTTACGTTATAGATAATCAAACTCAGCGTGTTCCGAACTACTGCCCGCGCCGAGAGGGATGCCACCCTAGCCGCGGCAGCCGAGACAGAAACCCTGATGTGAGTAGACGCCTACTTTCGTTTATCTTTCTTATATACTTCGATTATAATTATAATTAGATTATAATTTTTCTCGTTATAACAGAACAAGGCTAATGCAGCCTATTCAAATTCGATTTATTAATATTTGACCAAATTTTCATTTTTCTCAGCCGGCTTTAAACAATGGGAAGGTCACGCGAAGCAAGTAGCTGTCCGCACGACCGGCAGTTAAGTGCAGGGACCCGATCAAAACTTTCGTTCCATTCCATTATTGATAGAAAAAAATTATATTTTGCTAAACTTTGAACTTCTATCTCTAGTTTTAGATGAAATTATATAATATCAGAAGTTCAATTAATGATTGAATAAAAATTATATTACTGAGTTGGCAGTAACGAAATGGAACGAAAGTTTCGGTTGGGTCACTGGTCAGATGTCCTTCTAAATTTCTTTTATTATAAAAAAATTGTAGGGTCGTTTGTATGCAGCACCTCAGAAAATGCAAAAAAGTTTGGGAAATGCTGCTCTAACTCAGCTTTACCCAATTTATTTTGCACTTTTTGGGGTGCCGCAGGCCCACCAACCTACAATTTTTTCCCAATATAAGAACCTTATGAGTTCACTTGACTGCCGGTCGGGCGAGCGGTTGCTTGCTTCGCGCGACCTTCCTATTTATTGACTAGAGCCGGTTGAGAAAAATTAAAATTTGATAAAATATTAATGAATCGAATTTTAACAGGCTGCATTACCTTAGTTAGCCATTACCCAACCATGTTTTTATCATTTCAGTTTTTGTAACAGGCCTTAATCTCATAATAATTAAAGGGTCAGCCCTTGCAAATAAAGGAAAGTCGCCTCCTATTCGCATCAGGGTATCTGCCTTAACTGCCACGGGTAGAATAGCATCCCCCTGCCGTCGGATAGTTTGGGAATCGTTTCCATTTGGCCTATTTCTTCGTACGAATTTAAAAATCTGAAGATGTGACTTTTTGACCAGAAATCGGGTCTCCTGGCCCACCCTGGTCAGACCAATTTGTAGAGGGGTGGCAAAAAAATACCTTAAAATGAGAAAGAACAAGGGAATCTAGGGAAAGGGATAAGGTATCTGGGCTTTGACCCGGTTTATATAGTCTAGTGAAGAGAAGGTGGAAAGGGATGACCGGATATCGTTGAAAGTAGACCCTTCCTCGTTTTGACCTTAGCGTCGATGGAAACGGCAATCGCTGTGCAAGAAGAAGAGTATATACCCCCGTCACCTGCGCTGCTGAAAGTTCACTGGAGAGGGAAAAGCAACTGTAAGGAATGGAATGGACTGGCGAGGAGTAAAGCTAAAGGCATCGGCGATCAGTGACCGTGCACCGTACCTTCCCCGCGACCACCGCCGCCATCACCAAGACAGCTTTCAGCAGCAGAAGCGTCGGGATAACCTTTTTAGCGTGTCGTTATTCGAACGCTACTTATATCGCCGTGAATGTAATACCAATTCCACTTGAGCTCACTGACGTATTAACAGAACCGCCAGCGAAACTTTTCAAATGACATCGTCGACAATGCATCGCCAATCTACTGATCTACTGATGCATCAACAGATATTCTGGTGATCGATTTTTGAATCAAGAGAATTGCAAAAGGTTATCGGGTCGACTTTTTCAATTGTTTTTATACTGAATGTATTGTAGCAATATTTCTTTATGGTAGGATGAAATAAACAAGCAGTCCAAGTATGCCTACAGTTAATTGAAAGAGAATTAAATATAGGTCGTTCAACTAAATGTGACTGAAATTATATGAAGGATAAGACAGAATTAAGCTGAATTTGAAGCAGACATATATCAGGATTCAACTAACCTTGAAGTGTAAAACAGGATTCAACTGCATTTGCAGTATAAAAGAGAATTCATCTAAACCTGAAGTAAATTCAAAACTGAATTTAGTGAATTGAAGGTATATTCAATTCAAATGAATGCACGATCAACTGAAGTTGACAAAGAGTCAATACAAGTGGATTAAAAGATTTAAAAAAGATGCTCAAGTGACTGAAAATCAATTAAACTGAATTCAAAGAATTGGTTACACTGAATTCAAAGTTCTCAATTGAATACGAGGTAAATACTGCTGCGAAGTACTATGGGTGTATTCATTATGAATGAATTTATTTGTGTTCGTTTTATGAGCACTTAGCGTCTTCCTCATGGGCATAAAATAAATTTGCTTCCTCATAGAAAAAAATGACAGTTTCAATATTCGTATATGGCGAATAACTTATCTGAGTTACTTTAAATTGGTATAAAATATAATTTTGTTGTATTCAATTCCGATAAACCGAAAATGTTATTTTCAGAATCCATGGTTAATGGGTCAACTAATGCGTCTCGAAAACGCGAACAAATACATCATATACTGTACTGTTTTATTTTTAATATAAAAAAAATGTTCTTCATATGAACAAACCAAACCATTTTTTAGAATACTTAAAAAAACTTTATTGCTAGATTAAAGGTCAAAGTATCGACAACTGTAATTTGGTGATTGTGAATTCTCTTTGGTTGAAGCTCCAAATTTGTAGCTGAGCAAATTTGTAGATATAATTTACGCGAAAAGATTTGTCAAATAAAATGCTATTGTAGCTTGTGTCCTTTTTCCAAAATGGTAATTCTTTCATTTTTATAACAGGGGTTTATGAAAAATTTGTAGATTTTTTTTTGTTGAACAACATTTGTCTTTTCAGTTTTTGTCTTCTCTTGTGTCGTTTTTCCAAAAGTTTAATTTTTTTATTTTTAATGTTATTTTTTATATTTTTTAAATGCACAATTTTTGTTTATTCATCTTTTCTCATATCCAGAAAAATATTTTATTATTGTATTTCGAACATCAAAACAATTTTCTGGTTTAAACAAGGTAATTTATACAAATTACTAAATTACTGGTCAACGGCCATACCACGCTGGAAGCACCAGTTCCCGTTAGATCACTGAAGTTAAGCAGTGTTGGGCGCGGTTAGTACTTGGATGGGTGACCGTCTGATACTACTGCGTTGCTGTTGGCGGTCGTGGGTGTGGTGAGCCCATTTACTACAAATCCACCTAAAAAACACTACCCGAATCGGGTAGTGTCACGCTTACCCCTAGAGGCTCGCCGAAGGGGAAATAGCTTAATGATATACTAAAAGCGCAAAAAACCACTTCTATCTGGCCGATCTAACTCAAAATCTTGTCAGACATGGAAATTAATTGGAGGTATAAATCGTCTAAATTTCATGACCATATTTCTTTTAGTAAACAGAAAAAAGTCGACGTAACGAAATATGTCAAAAAAGTAGATTTGAAAATATATATAGGACATTATAAACTTCCCTCTATGAGAAAGCAATTCGACTGAATGCAAGTGAATGCGTATAATAGCTAATTCAACTGAAATCAATTTAAATTAATTTGATTGAATCCACGGCGAATTCATGGAAATTTCAGAAATTATTGTGAATTGAAAGTAAATTCGAATGAATTCATAGCTAATTCAATTCAATGATATTCATGAAATTCAAGGTAAGTAAAAGCTAATTTAATTAAATATAGAAAGTGCATAAGTGTGACCCAAACTAATGAAATTGAATTGAAAGAAAATGTCAATATCTTCAACAGAACATGATTGAATAAAAGGTGAACTCGAAATGAAAGGAAGTGGATTCCAGGTGAATTAATGATACTGCATTCAAAATCAACTCAACTGAATTCATGGTGAGTTGAAGTGAATCTAAACTAAACTCAACTGAATTTAATATAAATTTTAGTGAATTAAAATAAATGGAAAGTTAAGACAACTGAATTCACAGAAGAATCGAATAAATTTAATAATAACTGATAATAATTCAACTACATATAACTGAAGATTTAAATTAAAGATAGTGAATTCCAGAAGAATTAAGTACACTGAATTTACAATAAATTCAAATTAAATACAAATTCAAGTGAATCCAAAGTTAATTTAATTGAATTCATAATAAAATCAAGCAGATGCAAATAAATTCAAACCTTATTTTAGAGAATTAAAGGTAAATTAAAGTGACTAAAGTTAAAAGTGAGTTAAAAGGTAATCCACTTAAATTTGAAGTTAATTAAACTGAATTCATCGTCAGTTCCAGTGAATGAAAGTGAATATTAATATCAAATTCTAATGTTGAATCCACTGAATTTAAACGCAAATTTAATGGATTCAAAGTGAGTTCTCGTGAATCTAAACTGAATTCAACTAAATTCAAAGTAATTTAAAGTGAACTAAAGTTATTTAAAGGAGTTCCAATTCAAATGAAATTTTATTCAAGTGGATTTAAGTGAATTAAAATGGAGATCAATTTAAAGTTACTTCAAATAATTTAAAAAAAGGATGAACTAAACTACATTCAAAATTAAGTGAAGTGAATTTAAAGTTGATTCAACTGAATTCAAAGAGAAGAACTTAATTCTTGTTTGATATATTAGGCCGAAACCGGAATTAAAATATCAAAAAGTTCGAAAAATTTCTGTAGCCGTTGAAAAGTTACTTGAAATTATAAATAGATCATTAATCTATCTTAATTTGATTGAAGACTTGAGAATGATAACTGGATAAAGATCATTCGTAGTTGGCCCCTCAATCGTGTTCTATCATTTGTTATGTAGGTACGAACTTCAAATTTAACCACTTGACATTATCATATCTTCAATTGCTTTTATAAATTTTTTTTTTAATCCTAAGGTTTTCCAATATTTTTCAATATTTAGATTAAATTTTTTAAATTATTACACTATTTTAGGAAAATCATGTTTCAATATAAACCCCAAATTATTGAAGAAATTAACCAGATATCAGTTTTAAAATTAATCCACGAATCTTAAAATATGTTTACTACTTTCGAAGCTATTCATACCTGAATAAATCAAGATAATAATTAACACCTTTTAAGGAATACGAGTACCCACTGGTAGAGTCATTGAAATCTTTTAAGCCTGCACCGATTCATCGCAGAATTTGATTACCTTTCCCCTAATTAAAATGAAACATTTTTATTATATTTCGTTGATAAAAAATATCTCTGAAAGGAAATCTTCAAAAAGTTTCATGAATACGATAGTGCAGAATTCCAGATTCAGCTCAGACTGTAAAAAAAAAACTGTACCCATTCATTACAAGGAGGCCACTTTCATCGCCAGAAAAAATTCCCGGCTATTTCCCGGTTCGCAAACACTTTTCCTGGTTATTTGAGTAAAAAAGTTCAAACCGTCAAAGCTGAAGATTTTTTCACTCTAAGTAATCAAAACTAATCTGCAAGTTGAAGCAACAAAATGAAACTCTTTTAAAAAGAGAAATAAATTCTTTTAAATAAAATTAATATATATAGGTACAATATTGAACTCAGTATGAAACGCTTTAAATTCTTAAGATTTCAAGTCGAAATATATTGCATTTCCAATAAAATAGTGGAATTTGAACCAAAAGAGATAAATTTGTAATCCAAATACGAATTTTGAATACAATTTTTGAGTATTCAAGTTAAAATTTTGAGTGTTTTAGAAAATAGTCGGCTTCATAACCAAATAATTTTATTTTAACCAAATAATTGAATTTTTAATAAATAAACTTCATCTTTCAATCAAGCAATTGCATTTAAAACAAACTATTTGAACTTTAAATCATAATAGACAAATTTTGAACAAAATGGTTAAATTTTAAACCGGATGGTTGAATTTTCAAGCTCGTAAGTTAATATTCAACAAAAAAGGATGACTTTTCTACCATAAAACATCAATTTTCAATTTTAAAAACAAATTTTATATGCAAAAAGATTAATGCTTATCAACAAAGTTGAATTTTTGACAAAAATACATGACTTTTTATAAAAATAGTTTTTATTTTTTTATGAACCAAATACGTATAGTTGAATTTTGAAGCCAAAAAGACAAATTTTTCAGAAGACAGTTGAATTATCAATCTGAAAAGGTGAATTATCAACAAAAAAGATCATTGTCAACAAAGAAAGATGAATTTTCAACCAAATAGTTGATTTTTCAAAGAAGCAAATTAATTGTCAACAAAAGAGTTGCATTTACAACAAAATATTTGAACTTTCAATTAAAAGAGACGAATTTTGATGAAAATGGTTACATTTTAAAACAAATAAGTTCTTTTTCAACCAAGAAAGATGAATGTTCAACAAAAAAGAATGAATTTTTAACAAAATAGTTGAATCTTGAACCAAAAAATTCAATTTTCAACAAAATAGTTGCTTTTTGAAACGAAACGAATAATCTTTTAACCAAAAATAGTTGCTTGAAACTTCTTGACAATTCTTGACAAAAAAGGGGCAAACAGGGTAATAGAGGAAAGAGTGTGCAGCTTGCAACTAAAATTTAATATATTGGCTTTTCTTACTCGATAAATATTTTTACATATATTTTTTACCATTAAGGACGTTTTATTATGATTTACTGCTGTTGAAATTGAAACAAGCAAGAAATTTCTATAGATTCTAAGAGATTTTAAAAAATTATAAAGTTTTCCAGGGATTTTAGAGTATTTCAAGAGAATTCAATGGTTTTCAATAGATTTCAGTGAATTTTAATGAATTTCAACACTTTTAAGAGATGTCAGCAATTTAAAGGGCTTTACTTAATTTGGCGGATGTTTTGGGATTTCAGAGGGTTTCAAAGATTTCATCATTTTTTAAGGAATTTTGAAAGATATTATAGATTTCAAAATATTTTACGGGACTTTATTCGATTTTACTGTGATTAGCAGGAATTTCACATTTATACATTTCAATGTAGTTTAAAGGATTTTAAGGTGTACAGGTAATTAAAAAAATTCCAAGGAATTTAACGAGATTTCAAAATTGTTCAGAGGTTTCAAAGAATTTCGCAGGATTTCAGAAAATTTCTAAGGATTTTAAAAAGGTACCGAGGATATCAGTGATATTGAAAAGATTTCAAGGAATTCTAACGAATTCTAGAAAACTTTAGGCAACGAATGAAGTTTCAAGGGCCTTCTAGGGATTTCGACGGATTTCAACATATTAGAATTATTGTACTGTGCCTTTTATTTTAAAACCCCGGTGAAACAGAGGTCTATAAACGTGTTACCATCACTGCTAAAGTGTCATTTAAGTCATTTAGCATGAGTAAATATACGGCCAGACGACCCCACTTTACTGGGCGTGGGCCTGTGAACAATTTTCTTTTACTATGGTGGGCTTAGAATCACTGTATGAATTTAATCACAGCCAGTAATAACCCTCGGCTGCATCCGAGTTTATTAGAACTACTCGCATTTGCCTGGACGTTTGGCCAGAGGAGAGGAAAACTGCAGAAACCCACCTCCCGAGTCCAGCCGATTTTTAGACCGATACCCCTACCCCTTTTATTAGAATATTTATATAACAGTATTATTTATATAAGATTATTTTTAACAATTAAAATTTATTTTTAATTATTAAGTCAAATTAATTTAAAATTTAAAAAAAATAATAAAAATTTAATTTTTATTTAAAAAAAAATGTTAGTGAAGTCAACTAATTAATTTTAAATTAATTGTTATACTCCCATTATTTAGATTATTTAAAAGTAATTTAGAGTTTAAATTAACCTTCATCAATGACCTGAAAATTGGTCATTTTCCTTCAAAATATTTGGCTACTATTGACACTATTTTGAATATCTCAAATGAGTTCGAGGCTAGTTACGGCTCTGCGCGTACGTTTGTTTTCTAGTTTGATTTTTTTTTAAATAATACATTTGAGCGTTTAATAACTTGATCAGTTTAATGCTCAATTCAAACTCGCAAGATTACATGCTCGAATGAAAAATGAGTTTGTAAAATGCGAGATTCACAGCATGAATGTGGCGATGGAAGGCGTTAAAACTAGAATTCATCGACAGGTAGGAAAATCGAAATCATTTACTAAAGCGATTAGTCGCTTGATACGGCGGATACGGTTGATACGGCTGATACGGATGATATCAAGGGGATCAAAATAAGCATTTGAAGGCAAAGCAAGTTTTCTTCGATTCGCTGGAGTCTTGGGGTTTAGTAGGCCTTAAGTAGCGCCCATTCCTGACGGGAGGTCGGTGTCTCCACGGGATACCACTTAACGTGTCCCTATCTGGAATAGTAACGTTAATACGTTTAATCGTTTTCACCTCAAGTGTGAAGGCTCCAGTGGATAGTGAGGAATGACTTATAAGTTATAACCATAACCTTAAAAACCTCAGATCTTCGAAGAATTGAATGGAACAAAAGCGATGATACAGCACTCAACGTTTAGTACTCTTTGTAATAATAATAATCACTAAATAGCTTTTAAATCATTATACGAAGCCAATTTTATCTGAAAAGATGGAGCG